>PVKS010003573.1:0-35321 GCA_004027875.1 Aplodontia rufa
CTAACCTAACAATAACTTCAAATTGTATGATTCTCAGCGTAATAGGGGGATGGCTCCCTAGGATACTTGGTGGTGTAGGGTGGGGGATGGGGAGGGGTGAGGGTATATGAAGAACTCACAGGAGACTGGAGAGTGGGTGTATGGGGGAACCATCTCAGAAGCAGATGTCATTCCTCCACGAGATACCCATTTAACGCAAGAGTTCTTCTGGGGGAAACTGCACCAGGTGAAACCTAAGGTGGTCATCCATGTTTTGGCATTACCCCTGGATAACAAAGTATATATACATTGGTAACTGATGGTTTGATAATGTTTCCCCCTCAATTTTATCTCTATATACTTCTAATAAAAAAAGACTCTCATAACCTGATCATTTCACCTCTAAAATTTTTTTTTGCATTGTCTCACACAGGTGCTTTGGGGAGACAACATCCAAACCTTAACACCATGGAACACCAGCTAGGAAGAGGCTGGGGAGGAAATCCAGAGAACAACCAATCCTGAACAGCAAAGGAAGAAATGATGTCAAGCAAGAAGAATGGAAGGTGTGCCTCCCATCAGAGCAAAATATAGACAGCCACAGCAGTATAATAAAGATTGAGTAGTGGCCATATGCCAGCCACCAGCACACCATCGATGACTGATCACAATCACGGCTAAAAGCGTGAGTGAGATTAAGTCCAAAGGGCAGGCAGTGAAAGGAAGAGACATCAATGGAACTTGTCTGTGTGCGTAGGTTTAGTCAAAGAAACCCATAACCAGAGACAGACTGAGGATAACAGAAGGGAGAGCTTGAGGGATGGACGTCACTAAGGAATCTGGACAGAATGTCACCAAAGGCCTGGGTGAGGGACCAGCCTTAAACAGGAGAAAACCTACTTCTACACCTTCTACACAGAGGAAGAGTCACAGAGACTTGTCAAGGTGGGCAAAGTTCAGCTTCATTTTTTATTCAATTTTATCACCAAAATAGGAGAAAAGTTATCAAATAAAAATGAGAATGATTAGGTGGGAGTAAAAAAAAAGCTATTTTCACTTAAGTCAGACTGATTTCCTCCATTTGATGTTTCCTAATTACACCATATTTACCAACTGGCTAGGTCTTTGACAGGGTGGATTCCCTTCTCTATTTTGGTGCTCACTTTTTGATATTCTCCACCTCACCCAGGTGATGTGGACATGATCTTTGACTTCCCATGGAGAAGTGCTCATTTTAACTGGCAGGCAAATGATATTACACTCTGAGGGCCCATCAAGTTAAATGACCATTAAACCATTACACATAAGGACTGCCTCTCAAGGCAGAAGCTCCAAGGGCTCCGCACAATATCGCCGTTCAACCACCAGCATTTTATAGTCAGGGAACTGTCACTGCGAAGCCCGCATGAATTCTTCCAGTTATAAACAAAACACCTGTGGCTGGTTAGCTCAGCTGGCTGGTTCACCGGTGAAGCTAAAAGGCCAGGCCAGCATCTTGGGGGGAAATCAACCTAGAGCTGTCAGTATAGCTCTGTTCAGAAGCCATTTATCAGAAGCCCCAGTTAGGCAAGGCAGCTCACAACTGCACGCTCCTGATGGGACAGGGTATGGCTGCCATTGCCCCACCAACCAGCCTCATATTCCTCATCATCTGTGCCCATGTTAATGAGGCTATGCTTCTGGCCTTTCCTGTACAGGTCCTACTTTTGATTATTCTTACTCCATCTCTCTCTGCACTTTGAGGTTTGCCTCAATTCCCTCTGAAAGCCCTAATGCTTTTCCTCTGTGGACTCCAGCCTGAGTCCATACAACAGACCGGCCATCCTTGTGCATTACATTCTACAGTTCGGTTAATTGCATCCAGTTTGCAACTCTAAGCAGCCTGGGGACAGGAGGCACAGGCATATAGCACAGCATTATATAAAAAGGAGATCTTTGTTCCACTTTAAATTCACTACTTCCTACTGTCCTTGGAGAATGTACCCAGAATCTTTGGACAAACATTTCGCCTTTGGAGAGATGAGAAGCCATATGACTAATTGTGTCTTCCACCTTTTAATCCCTACATTTAGTAGTACTCAATAAGCACTCAAATGATGAGTCAAATTAAATTCTATGAATACAAATCTAACGAAGCCCAGGCTGATGGGCAGTGTTAGGGGTTGGATCAAGAGCTGTTCTTTATTCAGCTATACTTCTGAAATTGTGCAGCTCAGCACACCTCATACGCAGGTAGAGAACCTGTGGAACTCAAGTTCTGCTGACAGCATCTAGATTGTTTGAAACACTTCCTTAGACTACACCTGTGCAATTGAAATGCAGTTTTGTGCCTGGTCAACAGGACAGGTGATCAATCTACATGGAAGGAATCAAATAGAACTTTGTTCATGTTTTACTTTTGTTTCAGAGGTCCTCAAACTGTAGTTCAGTGCATCCTGGCAGGCCCCTTCGGGATACCCTGGGAGTCAGTTACTTTGAGAATACCAAGATGTCACCCGCCATTTTCACTCTCATCCTCTCAGAAGCAGAGTTTTCCAGAGTCTTCACCGTGTGGGTCATCACAACAGTTTGAATGTAGAAGCAGATGCCGGGCACAGTGGTGTACACCTGTAAACCCAGCGGCTCGGGAGGCTGAGGAAGGAGGATCACAGGATTGTGGCCAGCCTTAGCATCTTATAGAATCCCTGCCTCAAAATATAAAAAGGGCTTTAACTATGGCTCAGTGGTAAGGCACCTCTAGATTCAATCCCCAGTACTAAAAAAGTAAAGCTGAGCTCCTGTATCTGCTTCTACTACGTCATATGAAGCCAAATACTGGAGGGGAGGGAACACTTTGTGTTTTTTCCTTTGCAAAATTTTTCAAAACTATTTAGCATGAAATAAGTTATCTCAAATAACTTTTTCATTTGTTTTGATTTTTAATATGATTACTCTGAATAGGTAAAACCCATGAAGAACTGTTTCCAATGATTTACCAGTGTAAGTGTCTTTATACACAACATTTGGAGCTGCTTTTCCCTATCAATTAAGGTATGAGATAAATATTTGCCAAATGGAAGATACAACTACTTGCCAAGGAAGATTCATATGACAAATACATGTACAATGGATTGTAACTTTGACTTTTTCATTTTGTGGCACTAGGGATTGAACCTAGGAGCACTTTATCATTAAGCTACTAACCCAGCCCTTTTTGTTTCTAAATTTTGAGACAGGGTCTCAGTAAGTTGCTTAGGACTTTGCTAAATTCCTTAGAGTCACCTCACACTTTCAACTTTCCGGTCTCAGTCTTCTGAGTCACTGAAATACAGGTGTGCACCACCATTCCAGACTGACTGTAACTTTGCAGTGATATTCAAAACGTTGAGCATTTCTCCCAAGGATGGCAGACAGGTCCACATCCAATCACCTCTCAAACACAACCTTCCAGACTCTCCTGACCATGAGGGGAGGTGATTAAGGAAAAAAAGCAATGTTCCCACTATTCCCTCCGCTCCATGAGTTCATTACAAGGATAGTTTAGTTTCTCACACACACATCCATTATGTGTATGGGTGATAGTTGCTAGGGCTGCTATAATGAAATGCCATGGACTGGGGGACTTAAATGACTCACAGCGAGATCAAGCTATCTGAAGATTTCCATGAAGTCTCTTGCCTGGGCTTGCAGGACCTTCACTCTTAGCATGTGCATATTGTGACTTCCTCATAAGAACACCAATCCAGTTGGATTCCTGCAACCCCCCTTTTGTTGGACAGAGAGACAGTGAGACACAGAATCAACTTTTGTTTTTCATGTGGCTTTCATTGCTTCCACTTCGTTGTGTACATGGTACTGGGGTTTGAATCTCATCAAGCATGCCAGGCAAGCACCGTAACTGCTCAGCCACTGCTCGAGCCCCATCTTAATCGCCTCTTTCTAACTCCTATCTCCAAATACTGTCAAATGGATCATAGTCCACCCACATCACCTTATTCAACCTCAATTATCTCTTTAAAAATCCCACTTCCAAATATGGTTACATTCTGAGGTACTGGAGGTTGGAACATCAACTTGTTAATTTGGGGGAAGACAACTCAGTCCACAATGCCATGTTTAGAAATTCATGCTCTGCCCTTTGGTGATTTCATGAAGCTCATCTTTACTTCACCCACTGCGTTATTTTGCCTTTATAGGTCACAAGCACACAAAAAGCTGTTCAGTTCACATAACCCAAGTTCCTCAATTCACCAAAGCAACTCAGAGGTAAATATCTTAGCTCAGGTCACAAAGCACATTGCCTGAAATAAGCCATGCCTTCATTTTGTAAATTGTCTTATTTTCAACATTTAGGAAGTAAAGAATGCTTGCAATTTGTTTTATAATTTTAAAGGAACATTAGGGATTACTTGTAATGATTTCTTTTTTAAAGGTTTTTTTTTTTTTTTTTTTTTTTAAGTTTTCGTGGCCTGACTTATTTACTTGTTTAGTCTCCCATACTTGGATTTGCCTACTTGGAGTTAGACCCCTGGTCAAAATCTTTGCCATGTGTTTGAAATTAAACCATTTAATAAAAGGGAAAAAAAATCAATTTAAAGAAACCTTCCGAAAAACTAGCTGTTTAAAAGCAGCCAAGCCAAGCTGACAATTCCCTCACTACATGCTAATTGGTTGAGATAAAACTCAGTGGAAAGGGCTGGGGACCAGGACTGAGAAGGTAGAAAGACTCAATTACAAAACAATTACCAAACAATTCACACCCAAAATGCCCCAGGTGCCTTCAATATTCACTCTTTTCTTCTCCCACAATGTTCAGCTGAAAAGATGCTGTCTGACCAAGGAGGAACCAAGTCCCCTGATTTGGGCCCAGTTATCAGCAAACGGCAGATGATTAGTATAACAGGAGCATAATTAAGGATATCTGCAGAGTCAAACAATGAAAAATAAGTGGAGATTGGCAGACAATGATTGATCTAAAGCAAGGGTCAACACACTACAACCTGCAAACCTACTCCAACCTTCAACCCACTTATTACCAGTCTATGATCTGGGGGTAAAAAATTCACTATGTCCCTGGATAGGGGTCCAAGGAGGTCCCCCAGATGGGAGAAATGAACCTCAACTCAGCCCTAGCAGTTTCTATTTATGTCACAGAAACAAATATCAGGATGCATCTAAAGTGGTAGAAAGATTTAAGAAAGCAAAGAGATTTATTTAGGAAAGCAAGAAACTGAGTAAGGTCCACAAAGAGGATTGTGGCTGCTCTAGAGGGAAATGCACTTCTGTGGTCTTGGGATTTTTGTTGTTATTTGCAGTACTGGGATGGAATCCAGTGTGCTCTAACTTCTGAGGTATATTCCCAGATTTGCTGTTGTTGGAGACAGGGTTCTCACTAAATTGCCCAGGCTGGCCTAGAACTTGCCATCCTCTCACATCAGCCTCCCAAATAACTGGGATCACAGGTGTGTACCATCATGCCCAGCACATGCTCTTAAGGAGATCTTTGTAAATGGTTTGCATGAGGAGTGCATGGGGGGTTGATGTTAGCCAGCTGAGCTCAAATTTTTCAGGTTTAGAATGTTTTAATGATTTAATTATATAAAGATGAGGAACCAGTTCTACAATCTAAAAATATTTACTTATTAAAACTATATTAATATTTTAATAAACTATACAAAAAAGGGGAGACAAACATGTGCATTTATGGAACTGAAATTCTTAATCAGGGAGCACTGGGTGGGTCACAGTGGTCTGGTTCTTTCAGGATATCGAGTTGAAGTCATCCAGAAAAGTGACAACATGTGGAATACACCTATATCATAGGTTTCTAACAATATTTTCACTTTGATTTACTCTAAACAAAATGTGTTGTGCAAGCTAGCAATGTATTTAGGCATTAGTCACTGAAACTCACAATACTGAGTCAAGAGCTTTTTAGGAATTCAGGCCTGGAGGAAATCAGGCTTGGGGAGTGAAGGTGAGGGTGCTAGTGGACTTGGTTTTCTTTTCCCTTCCCTCTTAATCTCCTTTCTACCTGTCCTTCTATCTCAACTCAAAAATATAAAATTAAAATTTTTAGCATCTATAAATAAAATTTTATTTGAAGATGCCACACTCATTTGCACATTACTGAGGACTTTTACTGCTACGACGGCAGAATTGAGTGACTAACAGCCTGAAATTTTAGTATCTAGTCCTTCACAGAAAAAGTTTGCAAACCAAGTTTCCCAGGTTAGGTCCCCAACAGGAAGCATACAAAGCCATTCTTCAAAATTTTATCTTTGCATATTTCACCTTGGGAAACCTTAATGACCAAGCAGAACAGACTGTTATATTGGTTGATTTTAGAGTTTTTTTTAAAACATACTACACCTGGGGCCAGAGTGGTGGCTCAGTTATGGTGCTTGCCCGGCACCTGCGAGTACCTGAGTTTAAACCCCAGCACCACATACACAACCAAGTCTCAGAACAATGAAAACCACGTGAAAAACTAAAAATAAACATTGTCTCACTCTCCCTCTTTAAAAAATACTACACCAAAAAGATTATCACATTCAGAAGTGCCAGAGTACAGCGATTTGAGACCCAAATCCTCTAAACTCATAATTACTTTAGAACATTCTGCCCAACTTCCAGGTGAGCACAATAACATGGTGCCTCTAGTCCTTCTAACGTAACTTTTAGTAACTCTTCATTACAATTGCACCCGTGTTGTAATAAAAACTTTCACATTTCATCACCTCACTCTAGGATGAAAATCCATTCCCCAAATCCATTCTTGCCTTCTCAGCTGCAACTTTCTCCCCAGTTTTAAACAAAACCAAAACTCATGAACTCCCCCAGAACCACCTCATTTCAAAAGACATGTTGAAAATTAGCAAGACATCATTTCAGTTCTTTTTCTCTGAGCTCCTCTGGCAAGAAACTGTTGCCATAGGTCAAACTGATGAACTGGAACAATAAAAATCCCCCAAACCAGACAGGGATTATTAAAGGAGCTGCTGAACTCAGCTTCCAAAAAAAAATATGGAGGAGCTTAAAAAGATAAAATCTGGACATACCTCCTGTCTGCAGATCCTGAGAAGAGCAGGACTGGTCACTCTCTTCCCGGTGATATTCAGGATCCTGCAAAAGCGATTAACTGTCCTAAACATCATTGTGCAGAAAAAAGGAATTAAAGGAGATTTGACCAGTCTTTGACTGCTTTTTCACTAGGCCATTTCCATAATGCCAGCCATTTTCCCTTTCGAAAATGAGAGACCACCAGACTCCTGAGCTGTCTCAAGCCAAGCTGGAACATCTCCACTGAAGCTGTGATCACCAACAAGGAGGAAGCCGTGTGAGGTGCATAGCCAACTTCCTGCTGAGCTTTATATCAACTGGGGTCAAGTGTCCGCCCACCTACTTAAGTATGCAAAAGAATTCACACAGGTGATAAATGTTAATTACACTGGTGCATCTTCCACGAGGATTGGATTTTTCACCTGATTACAATTTAAAAGTAGATTGGATAGAAAATCTGCTATAGCTGGGCATGGTGGCGCACACCTGTAATTGCAGTGGCTTAGGGGGCTGAGGCAGGAGATCAAAAGTTCAAAGCCAAAGCCAGCCTCAGCAACTTGGTGAGGCCTGAGCAACTTAGTGAGACCCGGTCTCAAACGTCCCTGGTTCCAATCCCTAGAACCAAACCAAAACAAAACAAAACAAAACAAAACAAAAGCTCTGCTCTGCTATAATGAAGATTTAAAAGAAAGAATAAAACGTAATCTTCTTGCTTCTAAACCTGGCTTTTTCTCAACACTACCAAAATCTCAGGTTCTAAATTGGCTTTAATTCAGAGAACATGATTCAGTTTTCTTAGTACTTCTAGTAAAGAAAATAAAGAACCTATATCAAAATCTGCATAACTTTTTCTTAGGTTAAGGTCAAATGATCACAATTACTACTGAAGTCCAAATAGCATTGATCCATAGAGAAAGACCAGAGTTACCAGAATGAACAAATGAAAATACAAGATACTAAGTTAATTTGAATTTTTGGCAAACAAAAAAACCCACATTTTTAGTACATGTGTATATTCTGTGTAATTTTGGGGACATAATTATACTAAAAATATTTGTTGTCTGTGAGCAATACAGGTTTAATTAGGGAACTTGAATTTTATCCAGCAGCCCCAGAAGTAATTTTAATTTGAAATGGTTTGGGGTGGACAAGTAGCTGGGGGAAAGCTTAGTGAGTCTGTTGTGCCTAATCTTGGAAGATAAACATTCTTCGAAGCGTTCAAAAAGGCCTGGTACCTTTAAGCCTCAGTTGTCCAATTTGAGAAATAAGGGTGTGAAACCAATGGCTTTTGTTGTTGTTGTTGTTATTGTTGTTTTAAGAAAGAGAGTAAGAGAGTTTATTTTTTCATCTGGTTTTTATTTTTCTGCCACTTAGTTGTGTACATATGTGATGCTAGGGATCACACCCAGGTCCTCACGCATGCCAGGCAAGCACTCTACCCCTGAGCCACTTCTTCATCTCCCTAAATATTTCTTTAATTCCCTTAAGTTGCTTGTGTATGAATCTCAAAGATGACTATCATTCATTTATAATACTTAAATAAGTGATCTAAATGAACAGAAACTGGGTGCTTCCAATTCTAGTCTTGGACCTCGTTGTGAACTGTCCGGGGTAGCTTAGCAATCAATGATAAGAAGGCCTTTTCTCTTCACCTTTGGTGTGTTTTCTTTGCCAAATAAATCAATTTAAAACTCATGTCTCTATTCCTTCCCCTTCATTATTTCAATGTGAAAAAAGGAGAAAAATTCAAACCAACTAATCCCATTGCTTTCTCAAGACACAGTCTCCTTAAGTTTGCCCCAGACTATGTCTGACCTCTTGAACTCATTGATGGGAAATTAAGGCAGTTCAAACTGCTGCAGCTTCACAATATGGTAAGATTTTATCTTTGCAGTTTCCTAAGGTAAATAAGTTTGAGCAAAATAACTAGAGAGTAACATGTTGAAGAATGGTTTGTTTTTAAATACTGAAAATGGCCCCCAATACCAAGCATTTATGGGGATAGAAGTCATAGAAGTTCATGGTTATCATATTGAGTTACCAAAGCATAATGACATGGATAGGTCAACTAAGCAGAGAGAGGTAAGCTTTGGAAGACTTTAACCAATCTCAAGGACAGCATTGCACATATAATACCACTTCTCTCTCAGAGCTCATTTTATTATACAATAGATCAGAATGCCTTTTTCGTTCCTTAATATTATTGACTGGATTGAACAAATGCAAAGGAAGTAGTTCCTTCTGAATAGTCAGTCCAGGAAGCCTCACTAGGACATTAAAAGTCCCTCAGAATCATCTTCTGAGCATGCCATGTGGGTCTAAAATTTAACCCATCTGAGACAAAGTCTTGGTGTTAATTTTGGTACTTGGAAATTCCAGTACTAAGGTGCTTCAAATTAAAGGAGGACTAAGATACAAATATATACAAAGAATGAAGAAAATTCTCAAATTATTGTATGAATTCAAGAGTCACCTAGGGTAACTTGTTATAAATGCAATTTCCATTCTCCATCTGGAAGTCTGAATTAGAGAGTCTGATGTAGTAGGTCTTCATTTTTTATGCAATATGATAGTTGTTAAGTACTATGAGTTATATAAAATGCTAAGCACTGGAAACTTTGACTTGCATATATGTACTACCCTCTCTCAAAAGTTTATCACTGTTTGATTGCTCAGAGCAATCTATAAGGGAAAGATATTAATCCTGCTTTATAGAATAGAAAGTTGAGGTCCAAAAAATCCCAGTGTACTCAAAGGCACATGCAGAAGTCAAGTTCATAAAAGAGGTAATTTGTTGATTTATTCATTCATAATTTCTCTCACCTCTTTTCCAAGTGCTTTCCTGCACACTTGCCTATTCTATCACAGTGGTTTAGTAACTGTCCTCTGAACCTCCCAGATCACACCTGCCTTGGACTTGCTTTTCTTCCTCTTTAGCCTGAAACACTCTCTCTTAACTCCTCCCCTTCATTTCCTTTAGTCTCAGACCAAGGAACTCCTTCTGGTGGGATCTTCCTGTACACATCATTTAAAATTACAGCCCTCCCAGAACACCCTGACCGCCTTCCCTGTCTTCTCCATCATTCTGGAGTTGAATAGAGAGAGATGTTATACCTTACAAAGCTTAGGTGTGGCACACTCCTCACTCAGTGACTGACATATATGTATACATTCACTCCTTTGTTTCCTATCTCTGCGGCTGGGTTGGTAGCTCTCAAACCTTAGCAGCATCAGAATCACCAGAAGGAATTTTTAAAGCATGTGTTTCCTCAATCCTACCCACACAGATTTGATTAAAGAGAGGCTAAAGGTGCTACCCAACAAACCCTTTTAAACAGACTTCCCATCCAGGGATGATTTCCACCCTCTCCCCTCCAGGATATATTCCATGATATCTGGAAAAGATTTTTGCTTTTTTGTTTTTGGTTACAACTGGGTGGGGAGCTACCTGGCACCTGAGAATAGTAATCAGCAAGGATGCTAAACACCTTGCAATACACAGGCTAGTCCCCTACAACTCAGAATTTTCCAAGCCAAACTGTCAATTGTTCTGAGGTGGAGGAACTTCACTCCTGGAGAATGTGTCTCAAACACTACTATGCATCGAGACCTGGAGGACTTTTGAAAACTGTAATTGTCAGACCACACCCTCAGAGGTGCTGATTCATTAGGGAGGTTCAATACACGGCCTGAAAATCTGTGTTTCTACTAAGTGAAGGGGATGCTTTTGACCCAGAGTGGACACTTTGAGAACAACTGCAGAACAGAAGCTGCTTGAAGTACCCTGTTTCCAACACAGTTACAGTCACTCAAGTTTCTAATTTTTAAATACCAACCACCACCACCTTCCTCCACCCAGTGATTCTGAAACTAAGGATCTCTGTATTATGTAATGAAAAACAAGAATTGAGTTGTGGGGGTTTTTTTTTTTTTTTGGTTTTATTTGTTTGTCCATTGTTTGGGCAGCAAATTTGAGACTCATCTATTCCTATTGCCCCCTCAGCTCTACCCACCAAAGAAGCCTGTTCAGAGTTGGTATGATTGCCCCCCCCAACAGTTTGCCTAATAGCTAGCAGTGGGAGACGCTCATGTTACACCCCCACAGTGAAATCCGTACCAAAAGCAAAGAAATTCCCAGAGGCGGAGGCAGGAGGATCGCAAGTTTGAAGCCAGCCTCAGCAACTGAGCGAAGCCCTAAGTGGTTTAGTGAGACCCTGTCTCAAAAAAAAAAAAGAAAAGGGCTGGGGTTGTGGCTCAGTGCTTGAGTGCTGCTTAGTTCAATTCCTGGTACCAAAAATAAATAAATAAAAAAGCAAGCAAGTCCCTGCACTTGTTTCTATTTATGATGAAACTACAAGAGCCTACAATCAACTGTCACACAATTCCCACTTTCCAAAAGTAAGGCCAGAGAATTAGCACAGGCATACACATGCACACACTCTCAATTCTTCACCCTCGTGCCTGGGTGAGGCACCAGCCTTTAACATCTTGAGTGCACTTGCACTCTCCTAACTATATCCCGGGCAGTTATTCTAAGATGGTATCTTCCAGGTGCTGCCAATTACCACTCCTTACATCATTTTCTGGGGAATATTAAATTCAGTTCCTTTTATCCTATGCCCAAGGCCAGCAATGAAGCAGTTGATCTCCATAATTCAAAAATGTCTGATACCTTAGACTCAATTGCCCTGTTTAAGACAGGCATTTAATGAAGAGCTGGTGAATGGGAAGTTTAATGGCTAAAGTGAAGACACTCCATCTTACAAATCTCTTTTCACTCATGTGGCACCATCAGCCAGTGTTATTGATCTGCATTTACTGACTGGACTCTATTGTTTGCAGATGTTAGTATCCTCTGCTGGTGCCTGCAGGCTATTAATTGCAGTTAAACTTGCTGTCCTGAAAACCAAGGACTTCTGTACTGAATTGAAAAAACTGAAGCATCTGTGATGGAAGAACACATCACATTTCAGAAATCTGTAAAAAGTATTTCACTAATTTTCTTCACCCATAAAACAATGAGAATCTACACAAAAATAATGGAAATATTCAAAAATGTGATTCACACTTGAAAACAGTATTATTAAGGGCATAGTTTGCATACTATAGAATTTACTGGTGTACGTGTACAATTCAGTGACTCTTAAGAAATTTAGAATTGTACAGCTATGACCACTATCAAACTGCAGGACACTTCATCATCCCCAGAAGAGACCTCAAGCCCACTTGCAATTGCCTACCTCAGTCAAATTCTCATCTACTTCCTGACTTGATAGATTTGCCTCTTCTGAAATTCCATACAAATGGTATCATACCGTATATTATCTTTTGTGTCTGACTACTTTTCCTTAGCAAAATCTATGTGAGTTTCATCCATGTTGTAGCATGTACATCATTTCTTTTTGTTGCCAAACCGTATTCATTGTATGGATATATTACAATATTCACTAACTAGTTCATACACATTTGTTTTATTTGGCTACGATGAATGATGCTGTTGTAGACATTTATGGAGTCTTTAAATGAACATATTTTCACTTGGTCATAACATCATACAATTAAAAATTTGAGATCAGATAGTAAATCTGTGTTTAACATTTTAATCAAATGCCAAACTGTTTTGTGAAGTGGCTGAACCATATAATGATCCCACCTGCAATGTATGAGGGCTCCAATTTCTCCACATCATTTCCAATATTTGTTACTGTCTTTTGACAGTGGCCATACGTGGTTCACTGTACGAAAGAATGCTTTAAATTGTATCACAAATACAAAAATATACCCAATATTTATTAAGGATCTGCTCTCTATAATGTTCTTTAAATATAATGCTGTTCACTGAGACTAGAGGTGCAGCTCACAAGTAGAGCACTTGCTTGAGATGAGTGAGGTCCTGGGGTCCCTACTCAGAGCTGAATAAAGTAAATAAATAAGAACAAAGAAATGAAAGAGAAAACTGTTACGCTATCACCAACACAATGAAATCCCATCCGTAGTTCACAAATGAAAGAATTAGGCTCAGAAAGGTTAAACTTTTCCCAGGGGTTCACAACAAGCAGGTGGCAAAATCTGAACCCAATGCCAAGGGTGTCTGGCATAAAACCTGAATGCAAGAGTTCTTGATGCTGAAGCCAAAGACAACTGAAGATAAGCATGGGCTTCATCTTAGCAATCATGGCCAAAGCATGTCCACTAAGGTCATTACTAAGATGACTCATCAATGACAGATTGGGCTGCTTCTAATAAGTACAGATTGTCCTTTGAAGAAACTACACTGAAGTTCTACAGAACAATTTCACCTTGAAATTTTATTTTCAAATGTCAAATCCCACAGTTGTAATTTTGATTCAAGTTTTAACCAGCAAGATATTTATGACAATCAAAATTCAAATGAAACATACTTCATATGAATGAAAATGCTGAATGATTTTTATTAACTGTACTGAATCATTCGCTACCATCTGAAGATGTGAATTCTGAAAACTGCTGTTCATGTTTGAGTGCTCCGAAAGCATTTATTGCCACTTTCTGGAGTCCCGCCTGTGATTGAAGACTATTGATGTTTCGTCTGGCTTGTTGTGTTCCATTACAAAAGAGGCTGTTGGCAGAATGGTAGACAAAGTCAGGGGCTGTAGCTGCTCCAACTGAAAATTAACTCACCGCCCCTGTGGCCACAAACTCTTAACCACCTTGCACTCTCCCACCACCCAATAAGGACTCCATCTGACCTGTCCTTTGTCATTTAAAAATCCATCCTGTTCTCTCAAAGCCTAGTTCTCTGCCTTGAAGACATTGTTTTGAAATGCTGAACAGTTCTGAACAACTGACTTCATTTTCTTTGGATTTATTATTTGACAAAGATGGTTGTGTGTGTGTGCATGTGTGTATGAGAGAGAGAGAGGGAGAAAGAGACTGGGGATTGAACCCAGAAGTGCTCTGCCACTGAATTACATTCCCAGCCCCTTTTAATTTTTAATTTGAGACAGGGTCTACCTAAGTCACTGAGGCTGACCTTGAATTTTGCAATCTTCCCGCCTCAGCCTCCCAAGTGGCTGGGATTATAGATGCACACCACCCTCCTCTGCCCCTGCTTTCGTTTAGAGTTCTGATAATGTGCAGCCTTGCTACTCAGAATCTGGTCTGCAGATGGGCAGCCTCAGCATCCTCTGGTAGCTTGTCAGAAATGGAGAATTTCAGGTCTCAACCCTGACCTATGGATTAGAATCCACATTTTAACAATCTCTCCAGGTCTAATCCAGAGACTCCCAGGTCTAATTCAGAGACCCAGAACCACACACTACCAGCTGAAGGTCTGCCCCTACCAAAGTAACAGCAGGGGACTTTTATCATGCAGAGAGCACTTCCTTTTCTTCTCCTTTTATCTCCAAACTTGCTAAAGCCACTCCCCCTCAAGCAACAACAAAATCTTTTGACTCCATTAATCCTGTGAGGAAGAAATGCCATTGTTCACATTTATCTGCTTCCTCTCACTATCAGAGTGTTAAAACATCCCTCTCCTATTGCCTGTATGACCTGCTTTGGCCAATGACATGTAAGCAAATATTATGCATCTTCACTAAGCAAAACAGTGTGCTTGCTCTCGTTCTCTCACTGTCTCACTCTCTTGTTCTCAGCCTGGCAGTGGCTAACTTCAGTCTAGAGAGAACACCATGGAGCAGAACTAAAGGTGATCTATGAAGGACAAGCAGATTTGCTGTTGAAAGTCACAGAATTAGGGCCTTTTTGTTACTGCAGACTTTAGCATAAACTTACCGATACACCTTAGATCACTGTGTTAGTCAGCTTTCTGTTGCTGTGACAGACACCTGACGTAAACAACTTAAAGGAGGAAGGCTTTCTCTTGGCTCATGGTTTCCGAGGTTTCAGTCCATGGTTTCTGGCTCCAAACATAAACATCACGACACAAGGACATGGTGCGGGAAAGTTGCTCAGCACATGGCAGCCAGGCAGCAGAGAGTGGGGATGGGTGGCAAAGGGACCAGGAACAAGATATAGTCCCCAAGGGCTTGCCCCTACTGACCTGCTTCCTCCATCCATGCCCCATCTGCCTAGTTTTCACCACCTCCAGTAGTCCATTGAACTATCAAGAATGAGGTCAGAGCAATCCATTTGGCAATCCACTGATGAGATCAGAGCCCTCACAAGTCAATCATCCCCAAAGTCTCATCTCTGGGCATTGCTGCATTGGGGACCAAGCCTACACATGAATTTTGGGGGGATAATTCTGATCTAAACCCTAAAAATGCTGGTGGGGGGCTTTCTCTTTTCAATGGAAAACAAAAGGAATAAACACCCTACAGAAAGGAATTTTACTTAGAGATGCATTCACACGTGAATTTACCAAGAACCGAGGTGATCCTCTTCTCCTCTGCCAACTCTGTCAAAATTGTTTTAGAATTATCATTCATCCTCTGATTTCCAGATTCCTCCTGGTCTGCATTACAATTTTTATTCTACAGCAGGGATCAGCAAACATTTTCTGTAAACATACAGATAGTAAACATTTTAGGTTTTGCTGACTACATGAATGCTGTCATAAATATATATCTTTAGAGTGGTAGAATGCAATCAGCCTTAGACATCACAGGAGTGAGTGGATATGGCTGTTGCCGTGACTGTGTCCTCCAGAATTCATGTGTTAGAAACTCAATCCCCAGTGAAACAGTGGTCAGATGGCGCCTTTGGGCGAGAAGCGTAGGTCATGAGGGTTCTCAGTGCATTAATGCCTCTATACTGCCCTTTAACCTTCTGTATGTGATGACACCACAGTAAGTCCCTTCCTGAGTGCCAGTGACTTGATCTTAGATTTCCCAGTCTCCAGAACTCTGAAAAACATATCTCTGTTCTTTATAAATTACCCAGTCTCAGATATTCTATTATAGCAGCACAAACTCAGATAGGTGTACTCCAATAATACTTTCCAAGCCCAAGGTCTAAACCGTAGGGGTTATTCCTAATTCATCTCACACACTAATCCCTCTAAACTAAGCCAGGCATCTAGTACAAACTAAACCACAGAAATTTCACCTGCAAGGATATTTCACATCTTTTGGCTCAACCCTATAATTTTACATATAAAGAAGTCTTACCCAAAAATAATTAAAACGTAAAATATCAAAGCCAGAACTCTCATTCATGTTACGCAGACTGAAATATTGAGTGATGTTTTCAATTTACTTTGGCAATACATACAGAAAATAAGATGGATTAATGACTGGGTAGGATGGGTCGAAAGGTTATATAAAAAAACAAGGATAGTAAAATTTATTTATAGGACATATTAGATTTATAGATATTTCCTAAAAAATTATTTTAACCTTTCTCTATATTTGAAATTTTTCATAATAAAATACCAAAGGGGAAAGCATACCAACAATAAAATCTGTAAATCCTGGGACACAATCAATTGGCCTGTGAAGCATAGTGCCACTTGATGAATATCTTATGGAAACTTATCAAGCAGTGTTTGAAAAATTGATTTAAATAAAGTTTTGAGACACCAGCCCAAATACCTCGGTGCCAATTCAATATATACTTTTTGGACCTCCAACTACGCAAAGCATGAGCTGCTGTTTGGATCTGGAATGTCCCCAGTGGCCCTTGTGCTAAAGGCGTGGTTCCCCAGTTGGTGCTATTGAAACTGAGGGGTGGAGCCTCATGCGGGGCTTTAAAGGTCACAGAATCACGGCCCTTCCTCTGTCTCTTTTTTCACTTCCTTGCCATGGGGTCAGCAGTTTTGTTCTGCCACATGCTTCCACCACGATGTGCTGCCCCCCCACTGCCAGAGGCCTAAAAGCAACTGGTCTGACTGATCCTTGCCTGCAAGCTTCAAAACCCTGAGCCACAATAAACCTTTTCACTTCAAAAGTGAAATATCCCAGATACTTGTTGAAGTAATGAAAAGATGTGAACGCAGCGATGACACTTTTGAAGACAGATTTGGAGTCTAATGGGAGGCAAACATTAACCAACACTTAATGAGTTTGAAATTCTCTAACATATATCACATCATCCATTAGGCACTTTCCGCTTACCAAATTGTATTTGCAAGTCCTTTCTCACAGTGTTTACAAGCTCCTGACACAAGGGACCTATGCACAGGTCTCAGTGCCTTCAATATCATTTCCAAAACAAGACTCCTGGTAGGCTTGTTTGTAAACTCTGGTATATGGGAAGGTATGGATGGCTAAGGTGACATACCTCTATTCATGTAAAGTGCAGACTCTACTCACACACTGCCAGCAGCTGATGAAAGTGCTTCTGCCTCTTTGCATGAGAAAAGAGCCCATAGAAAGAGAACCAATCTTGGAGGAGACACTTGCATGACAGTACACAGTCAGCTCATTACTCATGGATTTGCCCACTCACTAAAATATTTTTGCACCCCCCAAAATCAACACTCATGGTGCTTTCATGATCATCTGTGGTCATGCTCAAAGCTATGAAATATCTGAATTAGCAAAGGTGTGCATCAGGTGAGATCCAGCCAGGTTAACACCTGCCTTCTTGGTTCAATCTCATATGGAAAACAAGTGTTCCTTCTGTGGTCTTTTGAGTGCCATGATTTTTACATGTTTTGTGCCTTTTGCTGGTGGTTTCACTGTTTAAAATGCCCCCAAGCTAATGCCGAAGTGCCGCCTGATGTTCTTAAGAGCAAGAAGGCCACAATGTGCCTTATGGAGAAAATACATGCATGCGCTAAGATTTCTTTAGGCACAAGTTATAATGCTATTGGCTGAAAATTCAATGCTAATGATTCAATGCATATTTAATAAGTTATCTTTATCAGAAACACCTGTAAAATAAAATTTTGCCTGGATCAGCTGTTGAAAACATGATCAGAAGTCCGTAGGAACCTAATCTTATAGTTCCTCTAGGGACAATGATTCAGTATTTGCTAATTCAGCATTCTAGGTGACTTTACAGACTGTAACTATCAAGAATAACTAAAATGAACTATATAGCAAAACAACTTTATACACTACCAGCAACTCCTATGACCAGCAGTTTCTTGGGAGCCATTATTAAGCTCTCCATGGTCACAACCATCCTCATGTTGTCTATAAATGCATAAGGCTCATGGCCAGAAAGGCTGATGATAGGGATATAAGCAGAGGTAGATGTCACAAGGCAACAAAGTTCACTGCAAGTCTGTCCAGGGTGAGCAGTAAAGAGAAATTGCATAATCAACATCAAATAAACTATTTCTTATTCCTTTGGGTGGCCATAAGGTGTAGAAAGGCATGCGTAGATACAAATACAGTTTATGATGATATGAAAGGTCACACTGAAGCCTGATTTTCTTTTTAAATAACCCTCTAGGACACCCTGAACTAGAAGACAATCAATCATGGAAACAGATGGGATATAGAATGTGCTGCTGTGTTGCAATTAGAAAAAAAAAGGATTATGGAGAAAGCAAAACTCATTATGCTGAAAAGCAGAAGCACTGCAAGCAGCAAAAGACCTTGTGGTCAGCCACAGCTGTACACTGAAGGGCAGATGTGCCACTCATGAGGCAGAGACAAGGCCAACGATGATTAATAAACACATCCTAGGTCCTTCGCAGATGCTCAGCCCAAGCAGGGAACATCAAGGAGAGTACTCAGACATGAACTGAGAAGCCAACGGACTTGAGAATCTCATTTTGTGACTCAACAGCAGTCACCTGTCCTTGTATTAAAGAACTATGAAGAAAGATAGTATTTGGATTTGATGAGTTAAAGACTTACAGCCCAGAGGACTGGTGATTTATTAGTACTATGTATATGCAGGTAAAACCCACAATCCTAAAGGAATGAAAGTGGATGTGAATTTCTAAGTTTGTCAGGGCTTAATAACCCATCTGCAGTTTCCGCAGCTATGGGGCACCCTGATCTAACTCTAGCTTGATCACACAGGCCAGCTCTATATCCCAAGAATGACGTACTCCCTCGCCACTCTCACTGTGGCCTGCAGACAAGCAGCATGACATCAGGTGGGGGCTGTAGGAAATGTAGACTCCCCAGCTCCATCCAAGAAGTGCTGAATCAGAACTGGTATTTTAATTAGATCGCCCAGTGATTCACACTCTGCAGCTAGAGCAATGACCTACAGTGAGGTTGACCAGTCACCCCCGGTCTGGTGTAAATTCCCCACTGTGCACAAAACTCTCAGGCTCAGCAGCACCTCTTCATCCCATAACCATAACCAAAGGACACTTTCACCTGGGAGACTCCAGACTTAGCACCCACTTAGGGACCACTGCACCCTGAAACAACATCTGGGGCTATGTTTTGGTGTTATATCTTGTTCTCTGTGGTCCCCACAGAAGGAAAGTAGAAAGAGTGTAAGGATTCACATGAGAAAACTAAGACTTGGAAGAACACTCCCTCTATACCCAATCTTCTACTCCAGACGTAAAAGCCCAAAGAACTCATTTTGAAAATGAGCAGGAAAAAGACCAAGAGACATCCATTCTTCAGGGACCTATGGCCATTCTATATGATTGATTCCCTCTCAGAACCAGAGTGGGCTGCTCTAGAGCACTGGTTCTCAAACCTGAGCTATGTCAAAACTACCTGCAGGGCTTGTAAAACAGATTGCTGAGCGCCACCCTCAGACTATCTGAGGTCCCACACTAGCAGCATCCAAATCTCAATGAAAGAGTCCAGAAATGCAGAAACTCAGGTCCTACCCCAGACCTACAGAGTCAGCATCTGTACTTTACCAATATTCCCTGGTAATTTTTGCTTGCAACAGTCAAGTTTGAGAAGCACTGATATGGGAGAGATACTCCTAAGAGGTTACTAAATCTGCATCCTAAGTATAAATAGAACTGCTCAATCTTCCCTTTGAGTCAATCTGTATTCTATGACTCCTTCTTCACTTTTATGTTTTTTTTTTATTTTAGAAACAGAGTAAGACAAAACTCAGTTTCATGGCTCCACACATTCATTGGTCAGAATGGACAAAACAACTTAACGTTTCAACACCAAAGTCAGAAGGTGATCTCCCCACAATGAAGTTAGCATTGTCACAAGCAACACAAGGTCTTCTCTTCTCTACTGAGAAGCAGCCGCTAGAGCATTTGGACACAGCCAGTGCCCACAGCCTATGTGCTGGGCAGACACACCTTGGAGTCCCTGCCCTCTGCAAAAGTCCTTGCAGGTTGTTGTCTGCGATTGATGCAGGCAGGCTGATTCCCGCTATATTAGCCTACTAGGAAACGGCATGTTCCTTTCTGCAGGTAGATAATGAATGCTATTATCACTTTTGCTACCTCAACTTCCTTTTCAGCACTAACGTAAGTCCACATATTCTGTTATTTCTTCTTTGGATTCCATAACCTGGATACCTAGATTTTTTTTTTAAGTAGTAATAGCTAACATTTATGAAGTACATGCTGTATCCCAGATATTGTCTTAGACACTTAATATTCTTTATCATATTTGATCCACACAATGACCCAAGATGTAGCTACTACAATTAGTCACCTTTTACAGATTAGAGAATTTGAGGCACAGAGTGGTAATTAATTTACCTGACCCAGCAGGCAGATTCCAGAGCCAGCACACTAATAAGAAACATGTTAAATTATTATTTTTGTCTTACCCTTTCTTTCTAGAAAATTCTACTTTAAAGAAAATCATCAGAATAGAAAGGGTGTTGTATTCAGGAGTGACGCTCTTGCACTGGACAGAATATGTCTTTTAACCTGTGTGCATCTCAGCTTCCTCCTTCCTTCAGTAAAAGGGATAATAATTACCACTCTGTTTTATATGGAAGTAAGCCTGCCCCTACACTGTTGAAACTGCAAAAGCACAGGATAAAGACAATGATCAAAGGGCTGATAATCACTCAAAATCATTCATTAATTCTCACAATATCCTTGTGAAATAGACGAACTTGAGCCTGGATTAATTGTTAGCAACTGTTAAAATGTGGCATGTCAGGATTCTATTCTTATTCTTCAGGTGGGTGGAGGGGGGCTTTTGGCAGCAGAGAACTGACTCTCAAGCAGGGGAAGGGAATGTCAAATCTCTCCGAGGATTTGCAGGAGAAACAGACAAAAGGAACAGGGCTGTTACTACGTGTACTGGAGTGCAGTGATGACTGACAGATGATCGCCAAATCTGGCACACAGCTAGGTTAGATTTCTCAGCCTCCTTTGCAGGTAGTATAGCCATTTGATTCTGTTTTAGACAATGGGATGTGAGCAGAAGTTGTGCCCCATAAAAACCTCCCATGCATGATTCTTTCTTTCTTGCCCCATCTGCCAACTGATGTCAATACACAGAGAAACCTAGGAAACCACTCAGGACTATGGCAGAGCCTTTGTCAGCTGGGTCTGGGAAGGATTGCATGGAATGATCCTTCTCCCCTCCAGTCCGCGTATGCCATCCTTACACAACTTCCTACTCCTGGGTAGGAAGTACTACACAGTAGTACTTAAGATTTAGGTACAACATGAGACTTAATTTTATTAAACCACTGAAATGTGGTGATTTGTCTGATAACCCAGATGATACGATCCAAACTATTACACCAACAAATGTCCCATTTACCCAAAAATCTGCTTTATCCTATTTTAAATATGTTATCCATATTGTGACAAATTCCTGCAAAAAACCCATTCCATATAAATTAGGGAAAATATCCTTAAAAGGATTAAGGGAGATTTTTTTCTTAGATGAATATTAATCTGATTGTTTTCTTCCTAACTCCAGTCTGAGATTGGTCACACTGGGTAAAAGAGAGTTTTGATTGCTGGATAGATGGATAGGAAAAAAGATTTTGTAGCAAAGGTGGAGTGGGTATTGGAGAAGAGGAAGGAGTTCATTCTGAGATGTTCTAAGACCAAAGCAGAGTCAGAAAAGTGAGGTGAGATGGTTCCAAACCGAAATCTACAGCCTTGACAGTTTTGCCAAGATGGGCCTTGGGAGCAGAGAGAAGGAAGTGTTAGAGCACTCACTACGAGGAAGGTTCCAGATCTTACAGGTCCAGGGACTATGGGCATGAACTTCATTGAAATACACTCTGGTAGAAGTTCATAGCACTCAGTTTAGATATATTTACTATACTTTTATGGACTAAGGAAGTATCATGTTTGATTTTCCCAGGGTCATGTACTACAATTAAGTCCTAGAAGCTTCAAAAGCCTATAGTTTTACATTTCTCACCTTCTCCAAGATGTTAAGTTCTCTCCAGCTGTTCCATCTTTCTCTGGGTAATATCCACTCTGCAGTTTCCCCCTATTACAAGGATACTCTTTGACAGCCTGGAAACCAACATCTTAGAAATTTGAAACCCAATAGAGAAATTTGGAGACATAGGTAGTCAGTCCCAGATATGGGAAAATACACTGGTGCAATATACATTGTGACTTACGAGGAAGAAAGACTGTCACCCAGAGAAACTGCACCCGAAGCCTAGTGTCGCCAGCCTTGCCAGGCAAGGAGAAGAAAGAGGCAAGGAAACTCCTTGTCCTTTGTTCTGGCTGCACGTGTTTGACAAGCTTTCAGAACCTCAGCAGATCTCCTGGCAGGAACAGGAGAAAGCAAACCCCTCCTCCCACTGGGCACGGGTAATGCCTCCTGGCAAACACCGTAAGCACATTCATCTCTCTCCAGGCCCTTCTAGGGCTGCTGTGCATTAGCAGAACAGATGGGAGAGTCTGCTTGTCTGACTGTTGGCTGTTTTATCTCACTCAATAAACATTTACTGAGGTTCTACCTGTGCCAGGCCCTGTGCAGAGGGATGTTCCCGGATGTGCATGGCAGTGAGCATGCTCTGACATGCCCCTGTTGGCTATCACCACCAAATCAATGAAACAACAGGCAGATGGTGAAAAGGAATGGATGACCAATAGCACAACTGGTTGACTTGGTAATGAGAAAAATGTCATGGTCTGTCTCAGTGATTCTCTGACTTGACCGTGTGTACAATTTCCCTGGGGATCCTGTTCCCCTGCAGACTTTGATTCAGCAGAATCTAGGGTTCCACCCTGGATTCTGCATTTCTAATGAGGCTGATGTTGCTCATCAGAGGACCATAGAGCAGTACAAGGCTTATCTCATTATGATGCCTATCTCATATATTAATATGATGTTAGATTTAATTCAAATTTATATGCACCCATGAGGGAAACGAGTGTACAGAATTTGCCAGGCACTTTGCCTGTGTAAATTCAACTAATTCTCACAGGTAGATGCTGTTACATCCCTTTCACAGGTGATCAATGAAGCACCTTGTCTGAGGTGCCACAAATAGTAAATACAAAAGGCAAGAGGTGGGAAGGTGTCCCTCTCTTGCAAAATGCACGTCCTGCCTGCTCCCCTCAGGTGTCTCTTCGTCCATGTTGGTTGCCTCAGGTATGGAATAGATTGTTTGATGTGCCACAGATTTAGAAGTGAGAGTTGTCCTCATGTGGCCCTTCACACTCTGTAAAACCTAATATGTGATTCTCCATTCTGAAGCAGTCATCCAGTTGTTTAAAACATGGCTGTCACTAAAACCTCTGGGTTCGTGTTCAAAACAAACAAACGTAAACAAAGCACAAAGCCAAACACACTGATTTAGCTACCCTTGCCCTCTTGGTAATGACCTAACAGCAATGGACAAGTATCAATATCTCGAAGGTGATACATTTTTGTCACGTCAGAGCACAAGAAATAATAATAATAAAGGCCACGGGTGAAATACTTTCCATTATCAGAAGAAATACTGTGAGGGCTTCTTACCAGGAGGCCCTTGGCTCAGCACAGCTGCCTCCGGAAGGGGAACATATGACCGTGGTTATGCAACCCAGCCAAGTATTCAAAATATATTGGGTTTCATGGTTAAAGAATTATGTTTATTGTTTCCTCTAATCAATTTTACTTCACAAAATAAAGAGTGATACATCATTCTTAACTTCTCGGAAGAAAGGAGTGTCAGAAACCTTACAAATAAAGTGTGTGTTAAAGAAAATGGGCTGAGGGTGGCTTCTTAACTGAGGAGACGATGTATGGCCCACTCTTTAAGCTCATGGGAAATTGTGACCTCGAAAAAGCACCCATGATTTCTCAAGAGAACTATTACTTAACAAAAATCTCCACAATAACAATGAATAATGGCCTGCCAACGAATATAAATAGAAAAGGATTTAATATATATCCCTTAGTTATGAGATTATTGGCCGAGGTAGTCTTGTGCTAATATGATCACTCCCTCAACCCTCAAATCAAATTCCCCGCAAAATAATATTCATATTACTAACCCTTATAAGGAAGGAAGATAGTCCTCTCTAATCGGTAGCCCAATTGACATTTATTTTCTATAAGGGAAATAAAGAAATCAAAATGATAAAATAATTCCATTTTGAAGTACTTTTTAATGTGTGCTGATCTAACTGTAGCTTTGAATTTATAATAGGAGAGCTTCCATGTTTTATATCTAAATACAATGAATCTCTGATAAGAACAAAAATGAAAATAATTTGAGTTATTCCCCATCATTTGCTTATTTCCATAACTGCAGCCAGTCTTGGGCTGTTCTCAATCTTCTCCCTCTCTACTTCATTCTATTACTCTCAGAAATGTTGCTCAATAGAAAATCGAACCACCAAAAATGAAGAATTCTTAATGCATCATTAGGCCTTTGGAACACAAAAATGGACTGCATCAATTAAAAAAAATGGATTCTGGAAATATATTTTTTGTCTTTTGATTATTAAAACTAAAAGCGGACTGTTTCTAAACAGGTTCTTACATGTTCCTTGAAGACAAAATATATAAAATCCTCAAAACACATGGATTAATAAATATACAATAATTTCTAGAATTCACATATTTTGTACTTTCTACACCTATTGCACGGCCATGATCATTCACAGATAAACAACTCTTATTTATAATTATGAAATATCTGTTAATTTTTCATTAACAGTAAACCATTTTATTAATTATGTATTGTTACATTAGAAGCATTTTTAAAAGATTACTGGAGTGAGAACTACATAATGAATTCTCCTTCTGTTGGTCTGACTTATTTTTTACTCATCTAAAATATGAGACGGGCAGAAAAAAGTTAATTTTTATATAAAAGGTTGTTGTAAATTTGGATGAACTATTTTTCCTTGACATCTAGTTCTCAGCATAACCTTGCTGTATTTGGCAATTAACAGTCATCAGAACTGCTACAACCTTCTGGAATATCCTAAATTAAACAAAGACTTTGTGTTTCACCAAAGCTGTTTGAGTAACAGTTACAGTAACCTTCCTCCACCCAACAGTGCTGATCAATTACAAGAAGGCAGCCAAGCGCTGGGATTGTGTGTGCATCCGACCCATTATGTGGGTGTTATCCCTGCATCCAGGATGGAAAATTTCTTTCTTTCCTATTTACTGTGTTTTGAAATCTTCTGCAATACTCTTAGTGATATCACCATAAGAGAAAAAAAAATGGGACACTTTCCACTGAGTTACTGAATTGGGTGAACAATAACTAAAGCTGAAGGAAGCAAGAAAACATTTGGCTTGGTTTGGTTGATGTCTTTTTGTCTTTCAGAGCATCTTCTGGATACTAAGCCTAAAAAATATTTTAATGATATTTAAATTAGGATGTCTTCCTGGACTTCCACCCACCCACATACATATACTACTGCCCTTTTGCTTTCCAAAATATTTGCAAACACCTGCATCCATGCATGTATCACGTTGCATTTGTCTTCCCAGCCAACATGACTTCTAGGAGGTTAGGCACCATGCGTTTGGCTTATGTGTGTGTATTTGTTTTATTCGTAACCCCTACACCTACTATAGCTGGAACAGGAAAGATGTTCAACAAATATGTATTAAATGATTCAGAAGTGGCTGCGCTAGGTCATCTTTACATGTGTGCTCCACATCACCTTTACATTTCTCTGTCCACTCAACTCACGTGGTCCTGAAGAAAATGACCCAGTAGGGGCAATAAAAAATAATAACCATTTAGATTCCAAGGCTATAAAAAGCACTTATACATACCTTGCCTCAAGCGTAGGGCATCTAAGACTCAGAGGATTTGGTATACTTCCCATATTCAGATGGCTTGGCTAGAATGTTTAAAAGCGATACTTGCATCTAGGTCAACAGACACCAAGTCAAAAGATGCTGCTATGAACTCAACAGCATTCCATGCTGGGAGCTTCAGGGAACGCGGAACCCTCACCCCCACCCCACACTCCTCAACTAAGGCAGAAACAGCTAAGGGGGCAATGTAGGCTCAACCCAGAATTTGGATTGTAATATCTAGGTTCTCTATACCCTCACTGCGTCATTTAATAAGTCACAGATAAATACAGTTCTATCTAGCAATTGCACATTCTGTCTGGCATTTTAAAATCCACAGAAGGAGAATTGATGGTGGTTAAGAAACTGCTGTGCTCCCAGATCCAGAATCCTGACAAGAACAACCTTTCAGTCCATTGATTCTTCATGACAACCATTGAGCGAGGTGCTAATTTTCCCATTTTGCAGATGAGAAATCAAGCCTCAGCAAAATGCAATAACATAGACAAAGGCTACTCATTAGCTGAGTGACAGAGCCCTCACTCAGTTCAGTTAGCGTCAGCCCTGACGCCCATCACCCCTGCTTCCACCCAGGTGGAGACATTTTCAAAACCTTAGGAACCTCAAACTCAACTTGTAGGATACATTTTCTGGGTCTCCTTGTCCATGCAATATTATACCTTATAAAAGAAATTTTCCTTTTAAGTCAGTTCACATTTTAAAGTACTTTCCCCCGAGCTCTCAAGACAAATGTGATTTTGTGACTATATGGATTTGTGTTTCAATTATGCAAACTGTTCCTTCACACTCAAATTCAGGGATCATTCATCATACTGGATCCTGATTCCTTTTGCTTGTGTAAACCTGAAGAGTCTAAACCACCAAAAGTGGCATTCTAGATCCCCATGGAAGGTTGAGCACCCTAGAACAGCATTATATTTTAATTTCCTTCTTTGTTGCTCTGTTGTTTTATTATAGGTTGAAGAAAGTAGGGCACTAAAGTCTTAATGCTAGATCTGGAAGCTGAAGCCAAAAGCTTCTCCACTAGACGGCAGTGATTTAATATCTTCGTTAACGCCAGTTCCTTAATTGAGCACTTTCTATCATGTTGAGTATTTTTTTACTCAAGCATGCACTTTACTCAGCATGAGTGAAGCCATAGCTTGCTAACTGGAAAGCAACAAGCCAAATTTAGACCCCATATGTATTAGATTTTGGTACTTCTATTCTTTATTTTGATTTAGTTGACATTAAAAAAACTATAGATTTTACACAGATTTCCAGACTCATCTCAAAATTCTGGATTCCAAAATCCTCACTTACATACACACACTCCTATCCCAGAAATTTGGGAGGCTGAAACAGGAGGACTGCAATTTCAAAGTCAGTCTAAGCAACTTAGCAAGGCCCTAAGCAACTTAGTGAGACCCTATCTCAAAATTAAAAAATGAAAATTAAAAAGAAATGAAAAAGGGGCTGGGGATGTGTCTTAGTGTTTAATCGCTGCTATGTTCAATACCTGGTATCAAATCTATATATATATATATAGCGAGAGACTTGTCATTATTAGGCTGGCACTGCTCCTGTGGAGCAAGTACTTGGAGCTGAGTTGGGACTGTCCTCTTTCAAGCTCCTCAATTCACCCTGCTGCTGCCATGCCCTATGGTGACCCCCGCTCAACTCCTGAGTTCTGAAGGTATTTGAATGTCCCACCCTAGCACAAGAAAAAGTTCTTTTGTATGTTTCAGCCTCCTTTTTGGAGGTCATGTCTAATGAAAGTAAATAATCTATTTTTATTTATTTAATCAAATGACTATCTTTACTCTGCCATGGACTTATTACAGGATGCACCAAAAGACCACCACTTTCTGCTTACCTGAAAGTTTATAGCTTTCCAAAAGAGGTTATAGTTTCTGACAATTATCAAGTTATCTGGTATGTCTCAGTTGACTATATTTGCAGAGGTGGACCTCCTGGGCCCTGTGGTAAGCAAAATGTTGCCCCTCCCATCTTTCACTCTACTGTTATTCCCATCAATATATTATCTTACATTGCAAAATGCACTTTTCAGATGTGATTAATATTCTTATTCATTTGGGAGATTATCCTGGATTATATGAGTGAGCCCATTGTAATATAGGAGACCTTAAAAAGCAGAGAGCTTTCGCTGGATGCAAGTAGAAGAAAAATGGGAAAAGATAAAATGGCGAAGATTTGAAGTACAAGAAGGACTTGACCTGCTGTTGCTGGCTTTGAAGATGGATGGATGGTGATTTTAAACCAAGGAAATGCTTTTGAAAGTTAAAAATTATTCCCAGCAAGGAAATGGAGACCTCGATCCCACAACCACATGGAAATCAATTCTTTCAACAATTTGAATGAGTCTGGAAGAAAAATTTCTCCCAGAACCTCTAGATAAAAGCTCAGCTGGTTGATTTTTGGATTTGGGCCTTAGAAGACCCTCAGCGAAGTAACCAGCTAAGCCTGCCTGGATTTCTGATCTATGGAAACTAGGAGATAATGAATTGGTGTTGTCTGATACCACTAAGTTTCTGTTGATTTGTCAAGGCAATGGCAGCAAAATAATACAGGTCCCAGTGCCACTGATTACCCTAATTAGTAGTATCAGAGACAGAATGAAGTATTCACAGCTACCATCGTCATTTTCTGATGTGACATTGTAAATCATTTGGTTCTAAGAAAATCCAAGTGAGTTGGAGTCTGTATGAGTGTTCTGTCACTGTCATAACAAACACACACGAAAATACAGGGTCCAAGTACTAAGACAATGAACTGAGCAATGAAAGATTACATGGAAGCTGAATCTCTTCAATTTAAACTTTTCAGCATCATCTCTTTTAATTATAATATTGAATGGACTGATGTGTGAAGCAAGAAAAAAGTTATCTACCTTCAGCATGACTTCTTTAATTTATTTATCATAAGAATGAATACTTCAGCGAGCATGATGGCACACACTTATAATCTCAGTGATTTAGGAGGCTAAGGCAGGAGGATCACAAGTATGAGGACAGCCTGAGCAACTTAACAAGACCTTGTCTCAAAATAAAATTTAAAAGGGCTGGGAATGTAGCTCAGTGGTAGAGCATCCCTGGGTTCAGTCCCTGGTGGCACAATAACAACAAAGAATACTCTATATTTGTAACCATGAAATGTATAACACCATTTAAATTGGATATTCCCTGGCTTACTCAAAAATCATTCATGAATTCATTCATTCATTGCCAAAAGGAGGCCAATGATGAAATCAGAGAGAGAGCCGAGATCTAGATCAGGAAGAGCCTCGGAGGACACTGCAAGGCCTCAGGCTTTCAGTAACTGAGAGGAGAATCCATTGGAAAACCCTGTCACAAGGTTTCCTATTTTTATTACCATTTTAATGAACCCAGTCTAGGGACTATGTGGGATAAGGGTGAAACAGATTTGCCAGTCAGGAAGTTGTTGGAATACTCTCAATCTTTTAAATTTATTTTTGTTTGTTTTTTGACTGCTCATGGTTTTCTGTAACACACACTGGGTTCTTCAATAAACTTTGTTGGAAAACATAACTCATCTTGAAAGCCCTCACAGGACAAAGCACCTCTTGCCCACCCTTCTCTCTTTCATAACCAGTCCCTCCCTATGCACAGGATTACGGGGCATAGCCACTGTAAAGAACTGAAGAGACCACCTAACTGCAGCTGCCTCTGTTTACAGAAGAGGAGGGTCCATTTTGCTCGCTAACCAGTCGAGTTCATTTCGTCTACATTAGACCATTATTTTTTAATTCTCCTCTGCTCAGACCCAGTGTTATCTAACATTGGTGCCCACAAAAGACAGTGGCATGTTTACCCCGAAATTCAAGTGCATCTATTGTCTTTAGAGAGTTTGAAAAGCACTTGTAGGAAACCACACAAAACTTTTACAAAGCCTGCCGGGCAAGGTGCCTTGTAATTCCAGCAACTGGATTCCAGAGGCTCTGGCAAGGTCAGCCTTAACTTAGTGAGACCCTGTCTCAAAACAAAACTGAAAAGGGCCGGGAATGCGGCTCAGCGGGAAGCGCTTTCCTGTGGAGAATCTGACCTTACATCTCCCAGCCTTAAGATCTGACCTCCTTTTCAGCTTGAGCCCATAGGGCCAGTGAATATCACTCTCACCATCCATCACTTCCATGAGATGTGTCCATACTAAAGCACCTACTATGGTCTCCAGGCATCCCAGCAACCCCCTATCAACATGGATATTCTGTATTCCTAGATGTAGAATCTGGGTGTTGTTAAGGAGGAGCCTCTACAGCGGAAGAGAGCACCACAGTTAAGAGAATCTGAATTTCCACTTGCAGACTTTTAGTTCTGCAACTTTGCTTGAGTGAGTTAATCTTGATTGGTCTGCTTCCTCCCTTAGAATATGGGTCTATTGGGAGTGAGAAATAAATAAAACAATAGATATCTATCTTTTAGCCCTGAGTTGGGCACACAGCAAGCACTCAATAATTATTATTTAAACCACTATTCTATTTTCTACCTTCCCAATGAAGATGGGCATGCATCTTCCAAAATGGTAGCGGAACTCGGAGTGTTAATTAAAAGGAGACAAGAGAAGGAAATGGAAAGAATGAAACAGAAAGTGAAGAACAAAAGGGAGGTGAAGGAGAAGAAAGGAAAGAAAGAAGAAAATAGGAAACAAGGAAGAAGGAAGGCAGGAAAAGAAATGGAGAGGGGAAGCTTAGAAGGAGACTTATATGCAGGTAGCCCAGCACAGTGCAAGGGTGAAAGCCAGGATGGGCACAGGGAGACTGACAGAACAGGTAAAGTACATTTACCATGGAACACATGCTTCTTGCATTCCTGTGACTCTTTTGTGAAAGAAAATGTCTTCTCTAAAAATCTGAGACAGACTTTTCTCAATGCATGTTCCAATGACATCACTGAAACTTGAGTCTAATACATGTGAATTTATTGCAATCATCACTGCGTTTAGGGGATAAGATCTTTCACTCACAGATGCACAGTATACAAAGTAAACCTGTGGTCAGGGATGCCCACTTTGCTAAGAATAGTGGCCTGTTAGTGAAAGTGGGGAAGGCAGGAATAACCAACAGTTCAGAGCTGACCCTGATAACATATTCCAATGAAATTGTTTTGCTTTCATTTTCTACTATTTGTCAAAAAATCTTTATATCAACATATACCATCTTTGATAATCAGTCTCTTAATTATATTTCTAGATTAGTTTTTTGAGTAAATATACTCTATTGGCCTAGAGGGGAAAAAATAGACCATTAAATTTTACTTATTTTAATGGTAGAACTTTAATCGGACTTCATTTCCAAAAAGTAAAAAGCAAGACTAGTATTCCAGATTCAGATTTGGTAAGAGTGAAATTCTGTAATCCCATAAAGGACTTCTACTTTTCAAGGTATCCAACCTCTTATCATTAAATTGCTATACTAGCATACAAGGTATAAGTCCTTTCTACATTGTTGTCCAATCTCCTATAATAGATCATATGAAAACTTATTTCTCGTAATGTGCAAAACGTAGCAAATGAATTTAAATAGTGATACTAACAAATTACAAACAAATCTATCATATCAAGGGCTGGAGCTGTGGCATATCAGTAGAGTATTTGCCTGGCATGTACAAGGACCCAGGTTTGAGCCCCAGCACCATGTACGCAACTATGTTGGAAAAACTAAAACCAGATGAATACATAAATAAATAAATATTGATTCTCTCTCTTTCTCCTTTTTAAAAAAATCTATCCTATCAGGACAAAAATAATAGGTGAAAGGTGATCTTGACCAAGACACTGGGGGTTGCAATGGAGAAAGAGGAAGATAGATATCAGCAGGAGCAACACTCCTAAAATATTTATCAATTGGTACAATCAGAGCAAGTGTAGATTCTAAACCACTGTTGAGAGTCAACACCCACCCTGAATACAAAGTATGTGACAAAGAATGAAGAAATATATGAAGGTAAAAGGGATGGGGCTGTTGCTGTATTGAACAATTAGATTCATGGGGCTGTCATTTCCCAAAATGAGAAAGAATAGAGGGAGAACAAAACTTGGATGGTCATGGTAGTGGAAACATAGACTTTGATTTTGGATGCAAGAAGTTTGATATGCATGTGAAATGTCCAAATGGAGAAGCTAAGTGGGCAGTTGAATAGATGTTACTGGAGCTCAGAGGCCAAGTATGGACTAGAGACATTAAATTGAAGCAGCATACATGTGAGGTTGGAAACTATGAAAAGGAAAGAAATTACCTAAAGGGGAGGACGAGAAAAGAAGGAAGGAGACACAAAAAGAGGGCTCAGAATTAAACCCTAAGGTTGGAAAGGTCCAAACTTTCTTTAGAGATTAGGTAATGAAGGAGGAACGAGATAAGAAATAATAAAATAAAAACCTAAAGAAGAAAAATGGAAGCATAGAGTCTTATAGAGGCTACATATTTGTAGGTGTTGGGGGTAGAAGCCACACTGGCAGAGGACAGACAGTAGAGTGGATAGGAGGTGGAGACGGCATAGGGATGACAAGTCTCACCAGTAGTTTGAAAATGACATGGAACAGAGAAATGGGGTGAGGGATGTTGGCAAGGATGGAATTCGGTTTGTTCACATAATCATAGCAATGCTGGGATTTAAGAAAATGTTATTCCCCCCATTTACCAGATAAGAATACACAGGCTGAAAGAAGTTAAATAACTGGGTCAAATTCTGATTCCTAGCAGGAAGCAGAGCTGAAAGTTGAACTCAGTCGATCTATTACAATGTTCTGGAGTAGACTGCCACTTATTAGACCTTATTGCATTTATTTATCTATATAACTATTTCCCATATGTTAAAAAATAATTTTATTTTTAATTGACAAATAAGTCTAATTTTTAGTACTTGGTACAATATGTGGTTGTTAATTATGGGCACTTAATGAATGTACGTAGAGGCTGGAAGAGTGGCCCAGCTGTTAAAGTGCTTGCCTAATCTGCACAAGGATGCAGGTTCAAACCCCAGCATCATGTACATAACAAAGTGTAAGAGCAATGAAAGCCACATGAAAAACTAAATAAAATTGATTCTCTCTTTCTCACTCACTGTCCCTCTCTCTCTCTTTAAAATAAATAAATAAAAATGTGTGTAACAAAAATTATTAAATGAATGATTAACAATGTCAGATATTGACCTTGAAGACAGAGAAAAATATAGAACTTCTCTACAGAACAACGCTGTAAAGAACAAGGGATGTATAGAGAAATTGATCAGCCTTCAAAATATTTAGAATATAAAAGTGAAAACACAGAATAGAGAAATAGTGACCTTCTTTAAGGGCACATATAGTAATTAAACTTGTTTTCAAAATGTTCTTTGTTCACACCATTACACTTTCCAAGTTTGTCACCAGTAAAGTGTTAAGGACTTACCCCCACCTTACACCTTCCATGTAAGGAACAGCTTATTCTTTTATTTTTCTCCATATTCAGAATATATATATATATATATATATATATATATATATACACACACACACACACAAAGTCCTTATTTTCACATGGAATCCATTTGCAGGCAAAACTGATTTCATTGTGTTGTTTCACATGAGAGCAGCATATTTGTATGGAAAGGAAAAGGTGCATTCAATCACTGTGATATTGTGTGTGCCTGGTAATAATAAATGGCTTTTTTTAAAAAAGACATTCATGTGATTGACTGATCTCTCCCAACCACCACATGTTTTGCTCAGCTGTTTTGCTGGCATGTCACTTCAAAGCCCTTTTAATACAGTTATTAATTGTTCCCTTTATCATATGAGTATAGCAGTTTTAACAAATATTTCAAGGATGAAGTAATGCACAATAGTTTTTAAATGTGTGGAAGCTTTTTTGGGTTTTTTTTCCTTAAATGGTTAATAACTGAAGTTTCTGCTAAATTTTGTTTTGAGCTTCTTTCAATAAACTCCCTCTTGCTCACATTTAGAAAATTTATCCTTTGAAAGTTTCAACAGCAAAAATAAGCTTTTCAGGTTGACAGAATTGCTTCATGCGGTGATGTGGAGCTCTTCAGTTTGGTTTGGTTAAGATTAGCGAGAAAAGACATTTAGGACCTGTCCATCTACTAATTACATGTGTATTGTTAGCCACTCCTCAAGCCAAGTTAAATAAAAGAAGGATGCGGAAGAAGGTTGAATTTGCAGTCTGATTATTTGAAGACGTTTTCTTATCCCACAAAGTTTCTTTCTTCATGTTTAATGTAAGGATTACCTACCAATCCCCCCCCAGTATATCTATAAGCTTCAAGTATTTTTTTCAAAACGAGATATACTATACAATTTAGCTATTCATTTATGCAAATGATGGTAAACAGAATTATAAAGACAGATAATAAACAGCAAATGAGGTTATTTTGTTTCACGCTTTATGTTGTCAGAGTTCTGAGCATGGTTTAGTGTTTTCTATTCATGACTTTATATTACCAAATTACTCCCTGATGGTGTCTCAGATGTGCTTTTGTCTGCAAATGAGAAGGAATAAAATACCAGGACATTAACGTTAAATTACAATCGTTAATGGCGTAAATACGAAAATAATTACTGCATCATACCATCAATTGTTATGTGTTCATTACTGAAGTTCTTGTAAAGCCTTCATTTTCTTGTTACAATTATTTTTTTCCTTTATTTTTGTCTGGCTATTTTATAGCTCTGACAGTACTTTAGCAACATTCAGCAGTTACACAAGCCATTTAATCCTGCTCAAAGCTTCATTTAAACTTCATTTAGCTGCATTTTATTTGTGTATATACACCTTTTACTTCTTTCTGACAGTCAAAAGGTACTTGTGGAGTAGGTGCTGGAAAGATGTGTCAGAGAGATTACCTAAACCTAGTAATAAACTTCAGAGAGGGTTTCAGACTTACTTTAACATCACTCAATAAAATATTTTTTATTAAATAATCAAATTTATTGTGCCCCTGTCTTCTAAAATTTTAGCTTCGGGTTTTTCTTTTTCTAATACCTTTAAAAATCAATTTATAATTCTACAGCCTATCAGACAAGAAGCTTTAAATCTTGTCTCTACCCTGTTCTGTTCCTTCTCCTCCGCTGGACTCACCTGTCTTTCTACCTCTCTCTCCTACCTCATCCCTCTTCTTTCAGTGTTCCCTCCCTAGCTGGTGGAAAGGACCTTCTTCCAGATATATACATGTTCTCAGCAACCTCGCCCTGGGAGAGTCCTCCAAAGGCACCCACCCTTTTGTCCGCTCCATTCCGCCA
>PVKS010003573.1:35421-102257 GCA_004027875.1 Aplodontia rufa
ACACACACACACACACACACACACACACACACACACACACACACACTCACACACTCACACACACACACACACACACACACACACGTCTGATGTCACCTGTTCGCTTTCAAAGCCAGCTCTAGCTCATGGTAAAACTTATCCCTTTCCCCACCCCCAATCACACTCTGGGAGTTCAGGTACCTGGCATCCCATGCACAGCTTTTCCAAAATGTCCGAAGAGGAGATGGGGGAGTGCTCACTAGCTATGCAATAATTACATACATTCCTAGTACCTCTCTTTCCCTCTTTTCACCCATCTTCTCTAGTCACATAAAGCCTCTTCTGCCAACTCAGGCACACAACAAGAAGCACCAATTCCCGCTGAGAGTCCCCACCAGGAGCCTCAGTCTCCAGGGTTCCCTTCCTGTCCCATCCCTCTCCTGTCGCCTACCTCCTAGCACTCTGTCCAACTCCTGCCACGTGCAGCCTGACGCTGACGGTTCTGATGGCCCAGTCAATGATTCAAACTTTTTCTTGCCCTTTCTCAGACCCCAAGTCATGTGTAACCCAGTGGTTGGACGCCAGGTCCCGGATCCTAGACCCAAGAGGGGAATGAGGCAATAATTTCTGCTCCGGTGGGCACTGGATATCGCGGCCCCCAACCCTAGCGCTCACAGGACAACTCTGGACTAGGCAGGGATGCAGAGGGAGCCCGGTAGGATCCGACTGGCAGGTGCAACTTGCCAGCGACTCCCGGGTTCACGCCCTTGGGGACGGCGGGTTTGGCCTGATGAGAACAAAGCTGGAGTCCGGGTAGACTGTCTGACGGGAGGCGCTAAGACAATGGCAATAAAGGGAACTTGGAAAAGAACCCTGCGCAAAGTTGTCTCCGAGTCCTGTTGTCCTCAAATGGCCACGGGCTTCCGCAACAGACCCCCAAACCCCCAGCCCAGGACCCCATGGACGCGCACACAAAACCCCCTCTCGACAGTGGGTCCCGGGATGCAATGCAAATGCCCTGGGTACCCAGACGCTGCTTGAGGACACCGGGGATGCTTGGGGCTTGGACAGCAGCCACCCAGCAGGAAGACCCGCCAGCGCGCTCTCCTGGCTTTACCTTTCGGCGGGCTGCTTGGGAGTCCGCGGCGCGCCGCTCTCTGGCTGTGCCCTCAGCCCCCGCCGCCGCAGCCGAGAGCAGACAGCCCGAGCCCCGATCGCTGCGCCCCGCCCCCGGGCGCCAGGCCCCGCCCCTTGGGCTCCAAGCCCCTCCTCTCCACGCTGGCTCGCCCCTGCTCTGAGCCACACTGGCCCAGTGGGGTTTCCGCGTGAGCTGCTGCTGCGGCTGCTAAAGTAGCTGCTGCCGTTGCTGCTCCTGCCCCCGCCGCAGTCACCACCCTAGCTAATGCGTGCAAAAGGCCAGGATATCCCATACTACTAAAGGATACCCTCCAGCAAATAAAAGGATTGGAGATGACTGTACAACATGGCAGCCTGAGTATAGTCCATACACTTGCAGCGTCAGCATCACCTGGGCACTTACTAGAAATACAAGTTTCTGGACTCCACCTCGGACCTAGTGGATTAGAATCTCTGGGACTAGGTCCTAACAGTATGTGTTAGCAAGCTCTGGGGTGATTCCAGGCACATTAAAGTTGGGAGAAGTGTTGCTTCTTCGCTGAGAGAATTTAAGTGAGGACTGATCAGATACATGCTTCCTCAGACCTGAGATGAAGGAGCCCACTCAGGCAGGGCAGGGGGTTCAACTTGGCAGTGTTTGCAAAGCACAAGAGTACCTCTTCTGCTCCTGGATGTCATTCATCTTGTTTTATTGACTGAGAAGTCTGTAGAGATAAACAGAGGGGGGAACACATTTACTTTTGATCTGACAGCTCTAATGAGCTCAAGGAAGAATTATGTAAACATTATTAAGTGTAATAAACACGTGTCGGCATAAGGCAATCTTCTCTGGAGAAGGGTTGGCAAAAGCAGGCATGAGCCAACGTTTTATTCATAATGTCTTTTTAACTTTATGTTGCCTGTGTAATAGGCCTTTGGCTTTGCTGTTGCCCAGACGGAAAATCATTACCCCAGTAATGGATGAGCCAGTTCAAAAGGAGAGCCACTGGGATGCTGAGCACTTTCATTCATAAATGCTATGTTTCAGAGACAAGGGGAACCATCTCCTGCCAATGTAGCCATTTTAAGTATCCAACTATTGTCCAGGTTTCTTGTTTCAACTTCCTGAGGCATCACTTGGATCAAACCATAAAAAATAAATAAAAGCTGTTCACTCACCTTACCATTTATTTATAGCATGCTCCCCTTTTTCTTTTATTTATTATTTCTTTTTTCTACTATTCTTTCCAGAGCTTCAGACACTAAGTACTGGAGTTACTGGTGATCATGGGAAAACATGATGGTACTGCTTTGGAATACAGTGCTAGCTCTGGGAATGGATTCTGCCTTTGAATTCTTAGTTTGGGTACATTTGGAAGCTTAAGGTTATGTTTTCAAGGAAGTTCCATCAGTGTTATCCAGCACTAGTGATCCTTTGAAAATCCTCTTCTCTACAGCTTCGTCTTCTTCATAAACAAAATGTCAACCTGCAGTAATGAAGGGAAACTTATTATTGCGAAAATCACTCCATCAGTCCCCCCTTCCAAAATTCCTTGAGTTCTATGAGAGAAAAGACTAGAAATATGGTAAAAGACAATCTAGAAGGGAGATAGAATAGGAAGGAAAAGGAAGACAGAATGAAAAAAGAAGAAAAAGAAAGAGGAAGGGAGGTAGGGAGTAGGAAAGAAAGGAACATTAGCAGCTACTCCAACCTTTGAAATTAATCAAAGTTGGAAAGTGGAAAGAGAGGAGGCTGGTCAGAGGGGGCAAAGCTCCACACATACCCCCTGCAGGTCAAGCGTAGATATCTGAACCCCAGTTCTGAAGGAGTAGATCCTGAGTGAGGATTCAAGTGATCTGGTAAGAAAATGTTCTCAGTCGAAAACAGTTAAGGGAATTGGGGGATGAGGGATCATGGAAAGCGAAGAAACCTAGCAAGTGTCCAAAGTTCCCACAGCAGCAAGTACAGTTTGGCCGGATTCTGCACGAAAGTTTTAAAGTTTAAGTTAAGCCTCTGCATCACTTCAAACTGAAACAATTATGGGATAGTTTATTGGTAAAAGGCCTCTCAGGGGAAATAAGCTCCTTGGCCCTTTTTTGGCTCCAGTAACTTGAGCGTCATCCTTCAAAGGGAAGGCAAAGTTGCTAGCTGTTGAAAGCATTGGAACTCAGAAATCTAGGGGGAGGTGGGATGTGACACAAAAACATTGAAAAGGACTTTGAAATGCTTGAGTTGAATGCTGACTTTGTCTACTGTAATAGTGAGTTTTCCATTTTGGGCACCAGGCTTGAGCTGAAAGACTGGAACCTCACCCAAAAGGACTTAGAACATGGAACTGAACCTCAGCAGCAAGCAACTATGGGCTGTCTTCTGGAGCGTGATAGTGAAGGCATTGAGGGAGCTTGAACCATGTCACCTCAGGGAACTGAACGGTCTTCATAAGCTTGGACCCTGAGAAAGTCAGCATTTGGATGCTCAGCATAAGAATGACAGGAATGGATAAAGAAAATGTGGTATTTATGCCCTACAGAAAATTATTCAGCCATTAAAAGAATGAAATTGTGACATTTGTGGCAATATGGAGAGAGCTGGAGGACATGACACTACGTATTCCCATATATATGGAGGATAAAGAAAACACTTGATCTCAGAAAAGTAAAGAGTAAAATAGTGGTTACCAGAAGCCAGAGGGTATGGTGGGCAGGAGAGGGCAGAGAGAGGATGGCCAATAGATACAGGGGCTCAGTAGGATAGGAGAAATAATTGCTAATGATTTAAAACACAGCAGGATAGCTATAGTTGCCAACAATTAATTGGTGTATTTGAAAATAGCTGGTAGAAAGAATTTTGTAATGTTCCAACAAAAATAAATGGTAAATGTTTAACATGATAGATATGCCAGTTACCCTAGTTTGATCATATATGCATATCAATACATGATATGCATGTATTGAAATACCTCACTGTACCCCATAAATATGTGTAACTGTATGTTAATTCGAAATTAAAAAAAAATCTTTTGGCCAGCTAGGAAAAAACTACACAAATGACCAGCCCATCTTCGCCCCAGAAGCCATGACAACACACACAAAGCAGCTAAGCAGCAAAATCACCCCTTTTCTGCTTTCCTTCCAGACCCCTAAGGCCAGGGGAGAAGGGTTTTATGCCTTCAAAAGTAAGAGGAAAAGAGATGTTGTAAAACCAAACCATGGTTCTGCTTGAATTCTTGGTGTTGTTTTGAGAAGAGAAGTAAGGACAGACCATGTCCCCCTCCCATAAACATTCCTGAGGGCCGAGTCTGGCCTGTAAGCAGGGGCAGCTAGCTCCAGTTGCAGATTAAACTGGAAATGTAATGTGATAAGCTTTATAGCTGAAAGTGAACAACTGAAAGTGACCCAGGAGTTATGGAATCTTCCCAGTGTCCTGTGAAGGACTCTTCTGCCTGCTAGGGAAGAGAGATCGGACATAACGCATTTGAACCCTGTGGCTGGAGAAAAACACACGGCAGTTCCATTTTTGTACTGCAGCTTCCACATAGGTGGGTTACATTTGGAATTGCTTACTCCCTCTGAGTGCCTCCTGTGATGTGTCCTCAAGTAACTTCTCTACCTTAGACAAGTCTCACGTCAGTGTTTACCGCCATCTCTGTGGCCTGGCATGGCTTGTCCTGTGTGGCTATCGTTTACCCTGAAATATTGGAAATACAGGCAAAACAAAGGAAAAACTCTAATATAATTCTATGTGGTTAAACACCATGTATAAATCAAATTATTTTGCTTCATTTTAAGGAAAATCACTAGTTTAGAAATATACATATGATGATTCCCTCTCCTCGCAGTTGATTAGCAATTTCCTTTAGGACATCTATGTAGACGTGCTGTTTTATTGTGGTTGGAACATTTGGTCCTGCGATATGCACATGGGTTTGACACTTTGGGCAGCTGTTATGACCATTACTTGGACACTTATTAGATGATTATCTGGAGCTGAGAGGATCTAGTTTTATAGACATGGTCACTTTGCCACCACACACGTAGCAGGATCTCACCATTTCACCCGTATTTGGAATGCTCCATGTAGTCCCAGCTCAAGATTCCAACTCAAGTTTTCTATCTCTCCCTCATTTGTGGTCAGCATTTACTAACCTGTCTTCTAGCCAGATTCTATTCCCAGACCACACTTGCTCCATTTCCCATTTGGACCACAAGGCTTAGATAAGATACACAGCACATCCTGTTCTGAAACAGAGTGTGATAAATATGACTCATTAAACACAGTATACATCAATATCAGGTCAGGGGAGAAAATATACAGCATAATGAATAGTCTATGGTTTGAGATTCAAGACAGTACAGTCGTTCCATGGAGAGTTTTCAGTGTGTCATCAATCATGGAAGTAAAAGTGAGTGGTTTGTGGTTTACTAGCATGCCATAAAGATGGGCCCTTTTTCACTTCCCTCCTGTTCCCACCAACCCTCACTTGCTTTCCTTAACGATAGTAAAATCAATCCTCTACCTGTGAGTAACTCACAATCACCCTTCTCTCCCTATTGAGACCACTTTTTAGGGCATCAATTAATTAATACCATATTGCTGTCCATGAAAAGCTGTCTAAGAATAACTTAATGTAGATTGCCAAAGTTAATCATTGGCCTTACCATTAGACCTCAGTATATTAGAAGGAGTTGAGCTACTGATCTCCTGAAGATCAGAATTTCTTTGAAAAATGTCATAAAATTTAGCTCCAACTGCCCACTTTTAAAAAATCTCCTTCTCTGCTATTTCAAATTATTTTTTAATGGCTCAGTTTTTAGGTTATTAATAAGTAAAAGGGGGAAATGCAAATCTACTGAGTATTTATGGAGGGCATACTATGTTTCTAAGACAATTGACTCATGGAATTTTGTACCAGCAAGTTTCTTTTCTTGTTGGATTTAGCCAAACTGAATCATTGGTTTGGAAAAGCAATTTTCAAGTATAAATTCATGTTTTATTTATATATAAATTATTAATATTAATTTAAAATTATGTAGATAATATCCTAAGTCTCAGGTGTACAGCATGTTCAAATGTATGTGTGTAAAACAACAAAAGTTTAGTTAGCACATAAAACGATTGTATTTCTTATATATTTCTATTAACGCATGATAATTTATATACATTAATAGAATTTAGTGTAATATTTCATCATATGAATAAAACATGTACTGAAAAAAGACCTTATTTCTATTTTTTCTTTCTACTTTTTTATTGGTGCATTATAGTTGTACACAATGATCAGATTTGTCATTATGTATGTGTACACACACACAATATCATAATATAATTTGGCCAATATCACTCGCCAGCACTTCCCCCTCCCTCCCCACCTCCCACTTCATTTTTCTATTCTTGTTAGCTTTTAAAAAATGGTAAAATTAGGTGAACTTTTAAAAAAATTATAGTGTATATTTATTTATTTATTTATTTTTGAAAGAGAGAGTGGGAGAGTGAGAGCAAGCGAGAAAGAGAGAATCAACTTTATTTAGTTTTTCATCTGAATTTCAATGCTCCAACATTCAGATATATACATGGTGCTGAGGTTTGAACCTGGGTCCTCCTGCATGCCAGGCAAGTGCTCCAACTGCTAAGCCACTGCTCCAGCCCCTAGGTCAACTTTAATTAACATCAAAAGATGTACCTGAAAAAAAATTAAGTTTCTGTAAATTGTATACCGGTTATATAATGGATTTCTGTAACAATAATATCAGTGACTTAACTTCACTTTAAAAGATCATTTTAAATCCTAGTGCTTTGCATTTAAAGTTGAAGTTTTTCCCTTTCTCCTTTCAGCTTCTCAGTCATCTGCCTATACTGAATCAAATATCTTTGCATTCGATGCTCTATAAAATCAAAGCACAAACACATTTGTGGTCATCACTAATTTAAATAACTCCAGGAGTAAACTAAGTTTTAATGTTTTATTTGGATTTTAAAACAGAATAAAGAGTCCACCACAAAGGTGTAGCAATTCTAGACTGTGTATATGCATGTGCTATAAGCATTGTAACTTGTGTATCCTCGAGGACAATTCTCCTGATTTTGTACAAAGTTGTGTTTTACTTGTTCACCATGTCTTACATAAAAAGGGAAGGAAAGCCTAGGTCAACACACTACTGACTGAGTTCTTTCTGCTTTCTAGGAGCAGCTCCTATGGGGATGAATGACATCACTCTCCTTGCTGGCTGTGGACTTGAGGCCCAGTCCTAGGAGCTCTTACATAGTTGAAGGTGATAACCCTTCACAGTGCTCATATTCCAAAATGCTAACATATTTTTCTTTACATTCACAATTATAATGAGTTTGTCACTTACATGAACTTTAAAATTATAGCTATCGATTACAAAAAACTAATCTTTGAGATTTTTATTTGGAAATGTTATATATTAATATGGTACAAAGGACCATTTTAGGATTTAAACTTTATTTTAATTTTTTGCATTCCTATTCCTCACTAGAAGAAGTAAGTATTTACTCTCTGCTTTTCTCTGGTGATTTGGAAGGTATAATGGCCAGTTTGTAATCTATATCATTAAATGACATTTAAACCCATACTTCACTATCTTTTAAGAAATTAAACATATTAAATGACTTTTGAAGATCATTATTTTGTACACATTTACTGTCTTCTTCCCTCCAAAGAATTCAAATTTTTTAAAAAATAAAAAAAATGCTAGATCCATATATACATAGATATATATAGATCCACACATATTATATTATTGCTTTTGTAATATATATATATATATTTACTATTATTTTTGTAATTCTAGACACATTCTACCAAGAATACTTCACATCTGGATCAAGTTTAAAAATCACATTAATGGGGTACAGGTTAACAATTCTGATGCAGCTATACATGAATACTGGTATTGGACAGTTAAATAAATGCTAAGGTGGAAAATTATTGGAGACAGACTTCTCACTGTTGGAAGGGAAGGTGACAGATAAGCAAGGAGAAGAGGCTAGAATAATCCATAGGGTTAGATAGTTTGTGGATAAGAGTGGGAGACATTGGTATAAAGGCATGTTTAATATAATATAGATTCAGATAGTTCCATACACAAATATTTATAGAGGGGCAGGGGTAGGGCACTTGCCTAGCATGCACAAGACCCTAGGTTCCATCACCAGAACCACACACCATACGCACACACACACACATACACACACCCCAAATAAAAGAAAGAAGGAAGGAAGGAAGGAAGGAAGGAAGGAAGGAAGCAAGGAAGAAAGAAAGAAAGAAGGAAGGAAGGAGGGAGGGAGGGGAGGGTAGAAAGGAAGAAAGATTGGTTAGTACACACATGCACATTTTCTTGCTCTGTCAACTGAATGGGACTAGAAGCAAACACACCCAGTAGCAATGAGTATGCCTAGCTCCAAGATTTTTCTTTCTAATACTCCATTCCAGGAAACAGAACTAGAGCTTCTAGGAGAAATGATTGATGCTAGGGTTGTGGCAGGAAATTTTAATGCTAAACAGTAAAATAATGTTTATAGAGACAGTCCTCTTCTGTAAATATGTTAAGGTATATATAATCTTCTCAATACTACAAAAAGAACCCTGTATGCATAATGCTGACTCTAGATTTTAAGTTTCACTGTTCAATGCCATTCTGAATGCAATTTCTTCTCCATTCTTGTGGTTTTTGTTTGATTTTTTTTTCTTTCATGACTAGAAAACCAGGAATACCCTTTAAGGCAATTTTGTTTTCAGTGAGATTCTTGGAGTAGCAAGTTCACTAGTTCACATACATGTGACAGTGTATTTTTGTTCCGTCTGACCATAAGCAAAGACCTAACTGGGAACACATACAATGAGATATAAAGACTCTTTCCCCTTGAAACTCTATAGATGTTCCTCCTTGCTTTCTAGTATTTAGATTCGGATATAACTTAATGATTGTGCTTCTTCTTTGGTTAATATGATATTTACTTAATGGTAATTTAATTTAAAATTAATAAAGTACATTAGGAGTGCTTATGTATGGACCATTTTTTGGTAATATTAATTAATACTTTGGGAGCGCATTCATCCAAAGACTCAGACTTTTCATGGACATTGTCTATATTTTAAATTTGTAGCAGACTGCATTCATAATTCTTTGTGCTATCTAACTGCACCTCAATATTATTAAGTTATTTGCACTCCTCCAAAAACTGCGCTTCAGGGGAAATGAGAGCCCAGACTTCTCACAGGGTGAAATATAGTTGGTCTATTTCAACTGAGATGACCCCTTTCCTGCTATGGGGACACAGATGTAGCATGAAAATTCAGCTGATGAATCAAGACACAAAGCAGGTGTGTGTGTGTGTGTGTGTGTGTGTGTAAAGGTATACGTACTCTTCAAAAATATTCTGGTCAATAATAAAAGGGGATACACTACTCTACATTTGTGACAACCATCCTATAACAATGAGATAATATAATGTGTTAGTTCAACTTTCCAGCACTATAAAGGATTCCTGAGATAATTAACTTACAAACAGCCAAGTTTTGTTTGGGCCCTCAATTTTGGAGGTTCCAGCCCATGACCTGCTTGCCCCATTGGTCTGCACCCATACTGAGATAGCACGTAGTGGCAGAAGAGTACAAAACTGCTCATTTCCTGGCCAGAAAGCATAAGAGAGCAATGAGTTGCTGGTGTCACACCATCCCCATTGAGGGCACACCCCTGATTACTCCCACTGGCCCCACCTCCTTACATTTCCACACCCTCCCAATACTACCACCTGGAGCCTTTAATAAACCATGGGCCTTTGTGGGATACCCAAGAGCCCCCCCCCAAAAAATAGCATATAATATGATGAGACATGCAGAATGGAAACAAGAAGAAATCATGACACTGTTGGGCCCCTCCATTAACCAAACCCAGATTCATTACATTTCCTGGTTTCTTGATTTATAAAATAACCTTATGGTTTCAATTCTTTTTAACTAGATTGTATTCTACTTATAGACAAAAGCATCATAATATCTTTTTAATGCTCTTTTCCCCAATCTCTCCTTATTTCCTGTTTCTAATAGTTTTATTGAATCTTTTGGTTATACTTTAAAACTTTGAAATAATATTTACAGTAAGTGGTATGAGTGTGGAGTATAATAACTGCTAAGCAAACTACTGCAAACCTCACTGCAGTCAAGAAATACAATGGCCAACTACCAGGAAGCCTCAGCATAACCCTCTCCCCTTCCCCGTCCTTCCCCTTGGTAATAACCACTCTCACTTTCGATTTTTTCTATGGTTTTCTCCTTATGCGTGCAACTTTGCTTTGACTCTGAAATTTTGTATGAATAACACAGTAGGTGTTATTTTAAGATTGCTTTCTTTCCCTTAGTATTATGATTGTGAGATTCACCCTTGTTTTTTGAGTACTTGCAGTTATTTTGTTGCTTTTAAAACCAGTATGCCATTGTATACCCAATGTCCTCATCCATTATGCAGGAGATGGATCCTGAATTGTTTCTGGTTTTTTACTATTACAAGCAAGGCTGTGGATGTTAATACCCATCACATTTCTGAGGGTATATACTTGGAGAGTATTTGCTAGGTTGTTAAGTATATAGTCAACTTTATTTTTAAAAAATGCCCTATTGTTTTCCAAAGTGATTGTACCAATTTGAATTCACCAAAGAAGTGTATAAAAGTTTTCTGTTGTTTCATATTCTTGCCAATATTTGGTGGTGTTAAACATTTAAAAAAATTTTTCCTATCTGTTGGACAAGTAGTGATACCTTAGGATAACTTTATTTTGCATTCTCCTAATTAGTGGTGGGATGTTTAAAGTATTGCATGTTTTCAGAAGTTTATGGATCTAATATATTTCCTTGTTTGCTAAATTCCTGTTCTTGTCTTTTCTATGTTTCGGTGCAGGCATTTATCAAAGTAAATTCTGATTTAAAAACTTTAACATTGACAACACAGCGCCTTTAAAAGGACTGGATGATATCAAAATGAATATAACTCATCATTCCCAATGTACTTAAAAACCGTTTCCCTTGGACCTTGAACCCCTTTTAACTTCTCACTGCCAAACCAATCCAATAATAAATTTAAAATTCGAGAAGAAAACTAATACACTTAAATTCATTAATGTGTCTGCATCTGCAAGATAAATTGTGCAAAGCTCTTAGCTACAATCACTAAAATATATTGTAAATACTTTTAAAACACCTCCAGGTGATATTCTGACTTAAATTTTTCTTAAAATATCTGAGATATTACATTCTGTCATTTTGTATAGGTTTAAGTTTTCAGCAGATTGTTACCATATAAATAAAGAAGCATCATGAAAAAGTAATTTACTGAGCTTACTGAAAACAAATGGGCTGATAGAAATCAGTTTGGTTAATTCAAATGCTATCTTTAAGAAATAAAGATCTATATCTGAATTAGGTATAATTTCTAAAGATAAACAGAGATAATTTGCTAGAATGGAAAAATAATAATTGAGTTCCTTCTCTTCCCTAGAGAAAGATGTAACATTTTAAAATATAATGCTTCATATAGAACATAAATATAAATATACTTTGTATGTGTACAAATACAAAATATTAGCATTGATCAAATTCTGAAGCCTGGTAGGTTAATCTGGTTTCATTGAAATAGAGTTAATCTATTTTATACAAAAGACTGAGAGAGCACTCCATTTTAATAATATATATGGCAATTTATAAGTATTGGGAATTATTAACTTTTTATTTGTTTCCTTGGACAGTTAAATATCTTAACATGCTATCCAATTTTACTGTTATAAAAGTATAAAAATGTTATAGAGAACTAGTCTAACATACCCACTTGAAAGTGACTTCAACTTTTAGCTGTGACTAACTGGTACCACACATGACCATCTCACCAAAAAAACAAACAAAAAAAACTGAAAATAGGAGAAAATATATTGATATTGTTTTCAGGAATTAACTAATAAACTGGGTGTGAAACCTCAATCCTTAAAAGAAGATCAAAGTAAGAAGTGAGTCCTATGATAACCCCAATAGCATCCCAGCTTTCCCAGTGGCAGGAACGTAGAAGCAAGAGGATTGATGATCTCACTGATCAGAAAAGGAAGAGACTGGTGAACCAGACAGTTGAGAAATCTGAAATTTGCAAATTTACATAGATCTTAAATCTTCATACATTATTATAATGTGTGTTTGTGTGTGTGTGCATGTTTAGTATGCTGAAACGTACATATTTCAAGATAGCTTTAGCATGCATGAAAATGTCAAGTTGTGCTGGCATCAAAATGCAATTTAAGGCCTTAATTTACTTTGTCAATATCCCTAAATGCATGCATATGTAACAATGATTCCCTCCAATACATAAGACTATGTTGAATGAATTAAAAATGTAATTTGAGGTATTCAAAACAATGTAAAGTGCAAACATTTTTTGAAAGAGACCATTTGACAGATCCACTGTCTAGCTACATCTGATATACAGAATAACATATGTGGAAATTAGAGGTTTGATATTCTTTAACTTTGCACATATTCTTAAAGCCATCAGTGTAAATAGTTTTTTAAATTTTTTCATAGCACTCTTTCTTTAATTGAAATTCCTTTTTGAAAAGAGAGATGGAGAGAGAAAGAGAGAGTCAATTTTATTTATTTTTTGTCTGAATTTTGTTTCTCCAACACTTAGTTGTGTATGTGGTGCTGGAGTTTGATCCTAGGTCCTCACGCATGCCAGACAAGCACTTTACTGCTGAGCCACCACTCCAGCCCCTCTTTAATTAAAATTCTTAATAGAAGATCAAGACACAAAGACAGATATAAAAGCAATGTTTTGTCAACCTGGTCACTTTACAGAGGATTTTCTATCCTGTGTATCTGTTGAACTTCCCTCTAATGCCCAGATAAGCTCTAGATATTCCCTGCTGTGCCATATTTTTCCTCATATAGATAACTTTTCAGTTGATGCTTAGATTCTCTTGGAATCGATGTTAAAATAATAGCCTTTATGTTATTCTACCTTGGAATAAAAAAGTATTAAAAATAGAGCATATAGTTTGGAATATATCTTAGAATCGATTTTTATTTCTTTCATGCGCTATAATTAAAAATTGAAGTTTAGAAGTTAATAAAAGAAATTAGTATTCCTGTTGATTTACCAACTCTTTCACTTGTTTACAAAAATGGCCAATAGGGGCTGGAGCGGTGGCTCATCGGTTTCAGTGCTTGCCTAGAAAGCACGAGGACCCGGGTTCAAACCCCAGCACCATGTACACAACTGAGTGTTGGAGCAACTAAGGCCATGTGAAAAACTAAATAAAGTTGTTTCTCTCTTTCCCTGTCTCTCTCACTGTCCCTCTCTCTAAAAAAAAAAAAAATGGCCAATACATTGCTATGTTGCCAAATATTAAAAATGGCGAAAAAAAATACCATCTGCCTGTTTATTTCTGCCCTCTATCTTTTATTGTGTCTTCATTCTGCCAGTTTGGACGTTGAAAGTCATTCCCATTGGTTTAAGTACTCCATATTAGAAGAAAATTAACAACCAATAATTTCCTAATTTTACAATGGAGGGAGTAGTAAAAGTCTAAACAAAATTCTCTTGTAATGTATATTCTTAGTCAAAGTTCTTATATCACACTAGTATTTTTATCATATAGAAAAAAATCACTCAATTTAAAGTAATAGCTGTATACTTTAATTGTATGTAGATTTCTTTTGTCATATTTTTCATGAGTTTGTACAAATAGAAGGGAAAAAATCATCACCTACTCATAAGGTAGCATTTTAAAGTTCAGGGAATATAAAATTGCAAGTCTGAAACATTTGTGTGGGATAAATTGTCCTAACTATGTAACAATTAAGCCTATAATAAATATATTTTTAAATCATCAGGCTTCTGGTTTTATTTTAGAAGCTTACACCTGTAATCTTTATAGCTGATTGTCATATAATTCTTTATAAGTGATATGTGGTAAAGAATTGCTATCTAGATTTAGCATATCCTTCAAGAGACATAAATATCAGTGGCACACAACATTTGACTTATACAATGCCAGCAAATGGTGTATAATTTTTTAGCTGACTAGATGTGAAACATTTTCGGAACATGACACTCTGATTTAAAAAATAACATCAATACTTTGAATTAAAGTTATGTAGACCAACAAAATAAAGCAAAATGGGTGACATTATTTTCCTCCCTTTTATTTAAGTTAATAACTGATTTCTACTGTTGTAAAGTTGTTTTTTTTTAATCACAAACGACTAAAACTGACTTCAGCAGAGTGGAGTTGGCAGGTGGGATAAGCATTGGCTTATAAGAAATACTGAACCAAATCAAAGGAAATGCTGAAGGAGATTGAAGAAACAAAGGGCAGCCGAGAGGCCTCCGAAAGCCTGGTACTATGACTTTTAATGCCTAGTTACCTACTGCTGCTTAACATATCATGCCCAGAATTCAGTAGCCTAAAATGATAATAAATATCAGTATGCCTCACTGTTTCAATGGTTAGTGATTTGGGAGCAGTTTGAGTGCTTCTGATTCAGGGTCCCCTTTGAGGTCACTGTCAGAATGCTGCCGCAGCTGTGGTCATCTGAGGGCTTAACCAGGGCTAAAAGATTCTCTACAAGGTGGGTCACCTATGCATTGTCAAGCTGGTATACAACAAGCACCTAATATCTCTTCACACTGGATCCTTCCAGGTTGCTTGAGTGTCCTTACATCATGGTGGCCTATTCCCATTAGAATGAGAGATAAGAAAGAAAAAGAGGATGGAAAGAGAAGTGGAGAGGACAAACCTGGAGCAAGCTGTGTCGTTTTCAGGATCTAGCTGTGGGAGTTATGTAGAAATTAGACATTCTATTCTTTGGAAATAAGTCACTAAGTCTGGTCCCAATTCAAGGAGAAGGGAATGAGGTTCCACCCTTGGAAGGGAACAATGTCAAAGGATTTTCAGACACATATTGACACTCCACAACAGCCTGTCATTGGAATCAACCAGAGACAGACATTTTGTTCTGATTTTGTTTCACTCTGGTGAAAGTTAAAGTCAAAGTAAAGCCAAATTGTCATATTTTGTTCATGGATATACCTTTTGGTGAGGGAATGGCATGACATGTTGGCTTATATTTCTACTAAAATCACACATAATGGGAATTATATGTATTTCCTCAAATGAATTAAGAGTTTTATTATTTTGGCGGTGTAATATCAGTGGTTTTGACATTAGGTATCCCTGAACAACAAGAATCTGCACCTTATGAGAAGAGCAAGCTTCCAAGTCATTCCTGTAATACAAAAACTAAAGATGTCAAAGGCATACGTGCCATACATGGCTCCACGTCACATCGCACCTTGTTCGACTAGCACAGTACTAGCGATAGCGATTACAAGATTTAAGGCCTGCGTTGCTTCTCAAGCCAATATCTCAGCGCAGTTAGATTTCCCCTCTTACGCAACTATGGATTTCCATTCTTCAATACTTTCCTCTGACATATGGCGTAACTGTTCATTAAATTGCTTCCTCTTCCAACTGTATTTCAATTAGTGGTCGCATTTTTCTGTTACAAACTCCTGAAATGAATTCTACTACCAATAAAACAGTTCTTATTTTAGAAAGGAATAAAATCTTCTCAAAATACTTTCTCAACTGACACTGTTAACCTCTCCGGATATGAGAAATTTTTTATAACATTGCTTTTGTGTGTATGTGTTTGTGTAACCCAGACTAGCTAGCTCTACCTGTTTGGTTCTTTCTCTCCCTCCCCCACTCCATCTCTACTTCTATTTCCTGCTCTCTCCTCCTCCGTCTCTACCTCTGTTTCCCTCTTTCTCTCTACATCTCTATTCCTTCTTCTCTCCCCCTCTCTCACCGTCTCTTCCTCTATGTCCTTCTCCATTCTTTCTTTCTTTCTCTCCATCTCTATTTCATATTCTCTCTCTCTCTCCCTCCCTCCCTCCTTACCTCCTTTCCTCCCTCTTTCTTTCTTTCTCTCCCTCCTCTCTGCTCTTAGGGAAAATCAGCCACCATGATGTGGGGACACTGAAGAGCAGACTGCAAGGGTCCCACTTAAAGAATTTGGTCCAGATTCAAGAGTGACATGAACCCTTTGGGAATCCAAGCATGTAGCAGATATTTCATCAAAATAATACTATAAAAAATCAACAATTGATTTATCCCATCAAGAATCTTTCACTTATAAAATTCAATGAAAGTTCAAGAGAAAACTGTTTCTTTGAGCAAATTATTTTGAAAAGATGATATAGATAAAGGATGCTAGGCAATATAAACCTTGCAGTTTGAAAGCACTTTGCAATTATAGGAAGGAGTGGAAGTGTAACAAAAGAGGAGAAAATGTCAGACACCCATACGTTTAGGACTTCTAATGTATTTCCAAAAGGGAAGAGGATATGAATTGTAAAGACGTAAAGTTGAAGAGGGCTCCCATTTGACATCACATGATTCAAAACTTTTAATTTAACTCATAAGTCCAACTAATAGGCTGGGGAGGGTGGCACATACCTATAATCCCAGCTACTGTGGAGGATTAGGAAGAAGAATCTCAAGTTCAAGACAAGCCTGGACAATTTAGCAAGATCCTGTCTCAAAATAAAAATAAAAAAGGTTTAGGGATATAGCTCAGTGGTAAAATACTTGCCTAGCATGGGTGAACCCTGAGTTCAATCCCTAGTACCACACAAACACACACACACACATACACACACACACACACACACACACACACACACTAACTGTAATAATAGCTATCTCTGATAACACAGAAGAGGCTCTGAAACCAATGTAAAAAAGTTTTTTTCTCTGTGATCTAGGGAATGCTCATTCCCACATTACAGCAGACGTTGGGAGCTGTTTGAATACATATTTTCAGTATCAGTTTGGCCATATTGTTTTGGTGGGAAACAAAAGTGTTCAGGCTTTTCAGTTGTGTCTCATCTGTTTAAGGAACAGATCAGAGCTCCAGCCAATAACATTTTCATACTTGAGAGCTAAATATAAAAGAAATAAGTTGCTTCCACTACTGGCCTCAGATGAACTCATGATTTCAAATTTTTCTAAGCCAGTGCTTTTCTAACTGTGATTCTTGGAGATTGTGGGCTCCTCGGTGTTCTTCAAAATGGATGTGGTTGGGGGAAAGGGACTCCAACCCTGGCTTGTTCCTTCCCAAGAAGAACCACCCCAATCATATGTTTTACATACAGAACTCACAAGATGCCATTTGAAAAAAAGACTTCATAATCTAAATCAAGACTGCAGAACACTAGTCTCAGACAATGTCCAAAACAAACATACCAACCAGTTGGCCATTAAGAGCTGAAAATTTGAGGGCTGGAGCATTGGCTCAGTGGTTACAGCGCTTGCCTGGCATGTACAAGTACTTGAGTTCAAATCCCAGCACCACGTACACAACAAAGTCTCGTAGCAACGAAAGTCACATGAAAAACTAAATAAAATTGATTCTCTCTTTCTGTCTCTATCTCTCTTTCTCTCTAAAAAAAAAAAAAAAAGAGAGAGAGAGTTGAAAATTTGAGGGATGGCAACCTACAACCTATTCTAGAGCTGGGCTCTGTACCTAAGACTGCTTCTGAGAAAGTCAGGCATTTCTTCATCCGTGTGCCCAACAGAGGCTCACCCAACATGTAAAGTACACCTCCAGCATGATAGTGGATTCTGGCAAATAAATAGATGAAGTCGTCCTCCATCTCCTTATCTCTGGTCCCATTTGTCCTTCTAATGGTTTGCCCTCCTAAGCCCACTGCAAAGCTCACACTTCTCAAAGCCTCCCACTAGCTCTCTCCAACCAGGTGGCATGCCAAGCTTTCACCAAATTCCACTCAGTTTTTCTCCTGCTTTTCAAAACTTACCTTTTCTAAAGCTCATTTCCTCATTTCTAAGTGACTCATTATTTTATATGGTAACCACTTTGGCCCAGTGTGATAGTGGCTTAATAAATAACCAACCTTTCAATCACTTGCATTGCCACTAACTCAGTCAAAAACTATTTGCCCAATTTTATGTCCCTTGAACTTTTTTAATAATTTAAGTAATTATGATAGATCAATGGAATTACATGTTCAAATAAGGCAACTCCACGTGGCAATGCATCAATAGCTGCTACTGTCTCCCAATAGAGAATTTACAATAGTGTGTAGCATTATAATCCTTTTTGTGCATTGGTGGAGGGAAATAGGAGGAAGGAGGGTTTCTTGGAGAAATAGTCTTCCTGTGATGCTAACTAATTGGATAAATTTGGATAAATTGCTCCAAAGTCTGATATCAGTTTCTTCACCTTTAAAATGGGCAAGTCAGAACCAATCACCTTTTAGCCTCTTTATAAATCTTAACATCTTCTTTTGCTCTCTCTTCAACAACATGCTTGTCACTGTTGCATGATGTTGCCCTATCAACTCCCCCAAGATAAGAAAAACTAACAGGCATGCAGAGGAGTTGTGTGCTTAGCCAAATATGTCCCTGTCTCAGTCCCTGTCAACATGTTGGTCTCATACCAGCTCTCTGCCTCTTCACTAAGGACTATCTGACTATCTCAGGTCAATGTTTTCATAAGAACATGGCCAACTTAATGAAAATAGGAATCTTTTTTCCCAAAATTTTTGTATGAAAATTTAAAAATGTACAGAACATGAAAGACTAGAATGTTAATCAAATCTCTGGGTACCTCCTACTTCTACAGTTAACATTTTGAGGTCAAATTACCCAATTTGATAATAAATTGTTTAGAGAGCTCATAATTGATCTTTTGCCATTATATATCCAAATAGATTGTTTTAGAATGTAGTTTTATTAAATGTATTTTGTGTTATTTTGAAATTACAAGGAACAATTGATATTGAACCATGAAAATAACAGTAATTTCTGCATGTCTGAGGATATATCTTCTAATTGACTAAATAGAGGAAAGGCTATGATATTTATTTATTTATTTATTTAGGTCCTGGGGATTGAACCCCAGGCCTCAGGTGTGCTACATAGGTGCTGTACACTGAGCTACATCCCAAGATGATGTTTGTTTAAAAGAATATTTTTGTAAACACTTCCATTATATTTAATACATATTGACCAGGTACTTCCTGTGTGCCAGATAGACAGACATAGCTCTTACTCTGAATATATATTGTCTGGAAAGTCATGAAACACAGCAAAGTGTCATGTGGTTATTATATGGTTTGTTATGGATGCACAGCCCAGTCCCTCTTTGGATGTATGGCATTCATTACCCAACTGCTGGGACTCTTTGGTGACTGAAAGCTCTCAGCTGTCTCTGTCTCAGCAGTGTCCTCAGCAGCACAGAACCACCCAGAGCCAGCCCTTCTTGGGAACAACAGAAGCTCATATCTGGTCTGCGCCAGGCAATAAAGGCCTAGCCCCTTTCCCTCAATGGACATCTGCTGGAGGACCATCCCAGTTCCAGAGCTCACGAGATCAATTGAAGTATACACTCTGACTGTATCAGAGACCAACCTGTCTACTCTTACTTCCTTCACTCTCCTGCTGTGTTGGCCCCAAACAACCAGCTAATAAACTTTCTGCATGCAAACCTCCATCTCAACGCATCGGTTTCAGAGAATGGAACCCAAGGCGGAACCTCACTGAAAATCCATTGCTCTAGAATGAGTTCTTTTTCCCTCATCATTCAGCCTTAACAATAACATTTTCATTTGAATAACACTATAATATTGCAACCAATGTAAAGAAGTGTTTTATATATATCATAGATATAATTATACACATATAATCTTAGTTAATCCCTACAATGATTTTAGGTAGTAGGGATATTATTATCTCTGTTTCTTAATGTACTGGTGGAAGCTAAGAAGTTTAGATACTGCTCCTTAATTCTATGGTTGTCAGGTAAAAGGTCGAGTTTGAGCCTGACCCTTGCTGCTCAGGTTATATTCTACTGCCTTCTTTAGTCTCCCTGACATACAACTTTAAGGAGTCAATCCCAGAATTTGTGCTTTAGTCATCCTTTATTTTATCACTCTCCAGATTTATTTAGGGGGCTCCTTTTTTTTAAATTACATATGTTAAACCAGAGATGAGTTCAAGATCAAAAGCATGAAGAGTTTATGTTGCCTCTCCCTGTCCTAATTTCACAGTTGTACCTGTGAAAAGTTGAAATGTTGAAAGCATTGCAGATGGAAGCAGGTGAGGACAATCCTAGCTAGCCATTTTGTAAAGGAAAGCTATTTTGCCATTTAGTGACAGTTGAATGATTTATATGCGAATGCAAGTCAGCAGGAGAGAGAGGAGGAACAGGGAAAACTCAGAGGGAAATTCAGGCCAAGTAAAAGAAGTGTAAAACTATGTCTCATTTAAATAGTGGATTGCAACTCCAGGGCTCCAGAACAAAATATGTCAGGAAGTTTTGGGCAAAGTAGGGTATAGTCGATTTTGCTTGTAATGAAAGTTGACATAATTTCACCAAATCAGATTTGTGGGGAATAACAAGTAGTCATTTTGAATTATAATGCTTTAGGTTTATTGATGTTCCTTGCATACAAAAAAATCAATATCCATTTATTCCCTTAAAAAATGCTCAAGAACAATTCCTAGAACTACTTCCTGGGAGAGGCAGGTAAAGTAAGGGGAAGGAAATTTGTAGAGTTTTTACAGTGCTTCCAGCATTGAACTAGACCTACCCTATACCATCCATTATTTCATTTTGTCCTAATGAAATGGCAAAAACAGCACAAATATACAACTTTGCACTTAGGAGCTTTCAAAACACTTGAGATATCAGAATTGAAAAGACCAAAAGGACAAAAAATCATAACAGCCAATGTGTAAAAAAGTACTTTTACTTATTTTTCTATATTTTAATTCTCAAAATAGCTCTATGGGATGGCTCACTGTGATGAGCCTTCTAAGTCAAGAGAGGTAAAACGCATTGCCCAAATTAACTCAGCCAGGACATCTTAGTGCTAGGATTTTGACCTAGGCAACCTGGGTCCAGAGGGTATGCACTAAACCATGACTTTTCACTGCTTCTATTTTTCAGGATCAAACAATTCATTTTATAACCCATCCAAGGAGGTGCTATCACCATAGGGATATGACTGTTGCCTTTGCAATAGAAGCAGCAGCCACAGAAATATTTATGGAGCACTTACTAGGTGTCAAGTCTTGTGTGAAGCACTTTACATGCTTTTTGTCATTTAAGATCCCAAGATTTAAAAAAAAAATTGACTTAAGGGAAATGAATGTGCCTGACAAGAAGTGCCCTAAGACAACATAAGTGGGAGAAATTATCACTAGCTTTAGTGAGGGTGGGAGGTAGGGGGAGTGTTCATCATAGCTAAGGGGGAATTTATTCTAAATCCAAAGGAATATACAGAGAAGGTGAATTAGGATTTATTAAACTGTAAGGCAGACTAGGGTACTTTATATGGATGATCTCATCAGCATTATTAATCATTATTATTTCCATATACAGAAGAGACATTTGAGGTCCAGACAACTGATATACCTTATCCCAGGTCCCATGGTTGGGGAGACCAGAACCAGACCTGGTCTGTTTGATTCCAAGTTTGCATGTAGCACTCTGCTGCTCCTAATATTTGGATTGCCTAGAAAATAATGGGGAAGTTTTCGATGAGGAGTCAGGCACAGAAATGAGCATGTGATGACCAGAGGACAGTACCTGGGCTGTCTGAGCTGAGCAAAGTATTAATGTAGGCCTGGACGTGTAGAAATGTAAACTGAGGCATTTTGAGTTGTACCAAGATTTCAAGCTTAAGTAATTGGCCCTAGACTTGACAGAATTTCTGAAATTCTTGAGCAGAGGTACATTGTGATGGACAAGGCATTTTAGAAAGACACAGAAAGCAAATAATCATCTGAAAATACATATGTTTAATGACTCTTATGCAATATTATGCGATCTCATGACACACTTTTAATTTTGCTGTAATACATAAATAATCTGCCATTTTTAAACACAATGGCAGATGATTCCCTTTTGCCCAGGAAGAACAATGTCTGTCTGTCAGCCATGTTCAGGCTTTTGAAAGCAACAGCACCATTTTATTCCATTTTGTACCACCAGATCTTAACTGCACAGGCACTGTGAAGGACCATCAGCCTAAGTCAGGATCTTTAAAATTTTATTTTGAAATATGCCTTCCATGATCACAGGATGTATAGTAGATAAAGGGATTTTATATGACAACCAATCTTAATTGAAAATACTGTAGTTGAAAATGCATTTAATCCACTTACCCTTCCAAACAGAGTTTAGCAGCATGGTTCACTGTACAGCATTGGTTCTTTGCCCTCACAATCACATGGTAGACTGGGAGCCACGGCTCACTGACAATGGCCAGGATCCTGAGTATTATACTTCATATATCTACCCTGGGAAAAGTCCAGAATTCAAAAAAGTGTGGTTTTTACTAAATGTGTACATTTTTCACACCATTGTGAAACTGAAAAATTGTAAGTTCAGCCATCATATATCAAGGACCATCAGTATCATATTGTGCAACATTTCTTTGTGTAGAGGAAACTTAAGAAATTAAGGTTAGAAGTTTAGCAAAAGGTAGTGGTTGCTTTCCAAGAATGCAAGCAGCACCACCTTCCAGGTGCAAGGAAAACCCTCAGTAGAGGAAAAATAATGTGGAGACTCAGGAATCAAAGCTTCCATCTGACATCACAGTCCTGCCCTTTTTTGGGGAGGGGGGAAGACGGGGCAGCCATGAACTAGGAGGAGGAGTGGGGAGCCAGGGATGGTCCTCAGGCAAAGAGATGCTTTGGGTACAGATGGATCTTCATGTCATCATAGGAGACATGGATTCAGCAGCTGCCAAGAAGGGGAGGTTAGAACAACCAATTCCTTTACTACCAAAACATGCTGTGTATTTTAACTTCTGTTTTAAAGGTGGGAAACCTCTTTTTCTGTTATTGATAAGTATCTCTCTTGACAATAACTTTCATTTACCTCTTAGAGCAAGAAAATACAGGCATGTCTCTGAGGAACATCTTCCATCCAGCAGCTGCTGATCAACCCTCTCCTGCTCTGTTTCCAGAATCCCACTCAGGACACTGCTACTGAATGATGGGTCAGGCTTTATCATCTCTTCCCCAGCATTAACAAACAGACATGCTCTGGAGACAAGTTTCACTCACCAAGAAGAGAGATCCAGCTACTGAGAGTCTACATTTCTAAGATTAAAGTATGCATATATTTTTAATAAGGTCTCCCAGAGTGTCAACAATGTGCCATGTGTGGCCCCTTAGTTAATAAGCCCACAAATGAAAGATATAAAGGGGTCTGTCACCCAATGGGACATTCTTCTCCTCACTCAGACTAATTCAAGACATATACAAATTCTATGATGCCAAGTCAAACAAAAAGGCACTGGAAGATTTGTCACATCCATGCTATTCATTTTAAGTGTATAATTTAATCCCAAGTGCCCTGACGTGGTGCCTCCACCATAACTGTACAAAGAGTATTTGGAACTCCATCTCTGCTAGTGGCTAGATCAGGGAAATGGCAGTATTCCCTCTTTACAGAGACAGGGATAACCGGGATAAAACTCTGTAAGTACCGAGGATATGTTAAGGATTCAGAAGGGTCCAGGGCTTGGATGGACTTGACATAATAGATTTCTAAGGGCACGATTTCTGAGTAATTTCTGTGCTACAGGAAACAAATTTTCCACCACTCCCCATCCCAATGCCACCCTCATGAAAGAAAATCTTCCAAACTCTTCCTTAGTTTATAATCGTTAATGCAAGAAGATTGCAATAAAAGAAATAAGAGCATTTGGCTCATTATTCAAATGTTTCCCAAGCTGTAGACACATAAAGAACGATACAGTTATTACACTTTCCTGACAGCCTGAGAGAATGGAGACCTGAGAACTTATGATCACAGTGACTAGAAATGGCTGTTGTAAATAAAAACAATATCTTCCGCAACTTTACCCTGGATTATTATATCCATCCATTCAGCCACTTGTGCTAAATGACATGTTCAGGGGAAGAAAATCTTTTTTTTTTAAATAAATTTCTCACTTCTACATTTGTTTATTTTGAAGCTATATATATATACATATATATATATATGTATATATATATATGTTATTAACAACTGCCTCTTAATCTGTATTAAATCTTAACCTTCGTAGCACAGATGCATGCATGCTTCTCAGGGAAGTCACAGGAGGCAGTAAGGCCCTGCCAGTCCTCATTTGCAGGTAGCAAGAAAAAAGCTGCCAGAAGGTGGCGCTGTCACGCACCCGCCCTGCCTGAGCCTGCACTTAAGAGACAAAGGAGATAATATACCCAGCAGCACTTGGCCAGAGAACTGTCATCGTCATCCTCAGGAGCTGTTTTTACATTTGGGTGTTGGAGTCACAAGCCTCTGTATTTTAGTTTTCGGGTAACTTCAGTCAAGCAAGTTAATCAGGAGAATCAGTCTCTTATGCGAACTTCTAAGTGACTAATTTTACTACAGTTAACAACTAAACTCTGAACAAAATTCAAATCAACTACCTTCACTACTTTCATCCTTTGAAAAATGAAAGAAAAAAAGCAAGCAAGCAAACAAGCAAATAAATATGCGTAGGGGAAATGAAGTTTTGATGAAGTGACTGGAATAAATTCCCCATTTTTGCAAATTTCCCTGAAAGCAAACAGCAGCTAGGTTATGGCCTGGGACAACTAAAAGTTCTCATAGAAAATGTGACACTGTTTTGTGCAGAAGAATCAAAGAGTCTGGGACTACAACAGCCACTTACTTGAAAGTATAGAGAGAATGTCAAAGAAAGAGCCCCAAATTCTGAACATAAAATCTGTCTATATCTCTTGTTCACCACTAAACTGTGTACGTATAGCAGAGATCTAGTGCAGATTAAAGCAAGTCTACAAGAACTGAACTGAGGTCTGATCTGCTACCAGGCATAGGAAAGACAGTGTTTTCAGTTTGAGTCTAACCAAGTTAACTGATCTCTAAAACAAAACTTCCACACTCTTAAGAAGAATATAACAAAACTTAGAGTCTTTACAACACAGCAATTTTTACATTTCACAACTACAACATTTGGTATATAATCCAAAATCAAAATATACAGAACTGAGAAAACATAACTCATTTTCAAAAGAAACCACCACTGAAAAAAGAAACGCTCAACTTTGACCCAAATGTTGGAATTATTGGGTAATGAAATAATTGTAATAATTATAACTAAGCTAAAAAGATGTAAAAGAAAATATAATTATTGGAAAGGTAAGGCATTTACATAAAAAGAAATTTAACAAAGTCACTAAGAACTCTAGAAATGAAATACACCATATCTGAAGTAGAAAACTGATGGGCTGAATCCAGATAATAGCAAAACTGAGATGAGTGAAGGAGGAGACAGTGAAATTGAATTTTGCTTTTTAAAAACATTAATAAGAAAAATGAAGACAAGCCATAAAATGGGAAAATTATTCCACACACATAATATATATAACATGCATTCTAAAATATAAAAAATTTTATGTATATGTAGTCTGGAAAGTGTCATAATCTGAATATGTTAAGAACTCAAGCCAGTTATATAAGGAATGACATTAATGGCATACCATTTAGTCATTGGGAAGAATGTGCTTCATTAGCATGTATTAACATGAAGAGATTATTAAACAAAATAAAAACAGGACAAAACAAATCAGATCCCATAAAATGCAATGCATTGTGATATAATTTGAGTAAGTAAATGATGTATGTATATATGTATATAAGGTGTGGAGCATATAAGTATACATACAAATATATTGCATTGGTAGGAACTGTTTTAGAAACACATACAAGAACTTAACTGTGGTTACTTTGTCAGAGAGACTCTGAAAACAGAGACAGGGTTCTACTTTTACAAATCCGGGACTACCTCAAGTCACCAAGCTTTTCTTCTAAATGACTTCCAACAGTTTATTGTTTTATATTTTACTTTAAAGTCTTTAGTCCCTATGCAATTTATTATTAAATATGGTATCAAGGGATTCAGTCTGCCATTTTGTCATTAGAAATAGAATTTTAATTTGTTTTAAACTTCTCAAATCCATATTTTGAATCTCTAGAAACTCTTTCTTGCTTTTGCTTTTGTTGTTTATTGGGTTTTTGTTTTGTTTCCAGACAGTCCCCCTCCACTCCCCAGGCTGCTCTGGAATTCCTGGATTCCAGCAATTCCCCAGTGTTAGCTTGAGTGCTGGACCTACGAGTGTGCCCCTGTAATACCTGGCTTTACTTTTTGTATTCTAAAGATAACTTAGTTTTGTGTTATAGATGCATGACCTTACTAAATCATCTTTGAGAATACTAATTAGAAATTAAAATCTTTTGCTCAGATCAGGTTTCAGTCTGTTTATCTCCTCTTTTCCAAGATACAGGCTTTCTTGTAACATAGAGTGGTCTTTGGGCTCTAGACATAGTTGTATAGAGAAGCTACCAGAAGCTGGCTGGTAGTTGGGTGGGCCTGGGTGGCCCTTGCCACCAGTGGGAGGAAGCTATCCTTTCTCCGGTACCCACTCCTTAAATGCCAGGAAGGAAAGAACTTCCATTCCTGAATGTTATCCATGTGCAAGCTCCATTCTGATTTTTTTCTTTTTTTTTAAGAAAATAATTCTCTGATCTTTTATCCCCCGGGCAATTCCTAGGATGCCTTTGCTCTCCCCCTGGAGGTGGTAGAAGGAGGTGGGAAGTTGCCTGTTCAATCTTTTAAATTATCCTACCTGTGTCCAGCTGCACATCTTGCTTCTGCTCTCTGCTCTGATCCCTTTCTGAGATTCTCACCAACTCTCCCCTAGTTTGGAGCTTCTCAGGGTAGATTCTGGGCTTTGATTTCCTTCCTTCAGTTTCATTTATCGTCATTCTTGAATGTTTTTGAATTAAGTGTATGGATGGTTTTACCTGCTATTTGCTTTGTTCTTGAGGGTTTATTTCCATTTTATACCTTTGCTGTAACTTTAATGTGAAGAGATAGGAAGTAAGTGCACCTTTGTAATTAATTTCCTCTAGCTGGAGGCTCAAGAATTAATTGTTGAGCAAAGAAGAATTTGCTGTTATTTTAGATACTATCATTATGTGATGGTGCAGGAGGAAATATCAAAAAGGTTTTTTGAAATAAGGAGTGGGAACACAAAATGGAAAATGTCTCTGGAAGGGTATGTTGCTGGAAGTCTATGGAAGGACCATTTATTTGTATCGACGGGAATGAAACCACATCTTTTTTTTTTTTTTTAAGAGAGAGGGACAGTGAGAGAGAGAGAAAGAGAAACAATTTTTATTTAGTTTTTCATGTGCCTTTTGTTGCTCTGAGACTTCATTGTGTACATGGTGCCTGGGTTTGAATTCGCATACATGCACGTGCCAGGCAAACATTGTAACTGCCGAGACACCGCTCCAGCTCCTGAAGCCACATCTTAAGAGTAAGTATTAGTAAGGCTTCTCTAGAGGAATGCAATCAAATGGGAGACTATATATATATAGTCTTAGACTATCAGAGGCCGGATACTCCCACAATGGGTGGAGGAACCAGTAGCTGCTCAGTCCAGGATGCCAAAGCCTCAGAACAAGAGGGATCAAAGATGCCTTCCCTGTCAGGGCTCGAAGGCCTGGAAACTCCCTGGAGAATCACTGGGCAGGGCCACTTTGGAAGAGTGAAGGATCTGGAGTCTGAAGTCCTCAGGCATTGACGCACCAATCAAGAATCTGTTCAAGAAGAATCAAGCTTGCTTCTGCTTCTGCTTCCTTGTTCTTCCAGCTTTTATTCCATTCCAAGCCTCCAACCCATTGGACGGTGCTGTCCTTTCTTTGGGCAGACTCCACTTCAGTCACTATCCAATCATTCGTAGAAATACCCTCATTGACATACCCAGACGACTCTTAATGTTAAATGTCTCTTAATCAAATTGGCAATTTAGAGAAGCCATAACAGAGTGTGAGAAGTTGGCATCCACCCATGAGTGCCAACTTTAAGCTTTCACTCTTGTCCCTAAATAGCAGTTGGCACTTGCTATTACAAACCTTTCACTCTGGCCATGGCTTTTGGACCATTTTTAAGTCATTGCTTCTGCCCTTCCTAAGCCCTCCTAGACATTGATCTGAAGCCTATTTTTTTGTTCTTATAATTGATTAGCATACAGACCAGTGCAGCATAGCTGCTGGTTCTATTTCACCTCTACAACAATAGACTTAACTATTTGACTCAGCCCAGGACCTGTCTCCCTTTGCTTTTCCCGGTGACTGCCCACCATGCACAAGCTCTTTCTCATCTTAATTTGGCCTCTTGAGAGAGAAATGAGGAAAGAGTGAAGCAGAGGAGGAAGAGGGAAATAGGAGTAAACATATCAAAGTAATAATGTGATTATAATCTCCTTAAGGGCAGTGGGAACATCTTGTATTTATTTACATACCTAAGAACTTAGCAAACCCAATAAGCACTAATTACACCAAATTCAATTGAATAAAGCATTTTCTACCTCTGTGGTACTTAAAAATACCAACTGAATAATCCTTTCAGCACACCCACAAGGCAGGCAGTTATAAACGCTTCTCATCTTAGATACTAAAAACAGAGCACACATTTTTCAATTACCAAAGTTACCTCAAACAGCCTAATCCTGTCTTTTAGCCAGTAACATTAAGTATAACCATTGCTCCATTTTTACTTATTTCTTTCACAGATGCTTATGAAGTATCTTTCATGAGCCTACACAGCTCCAGGCATTGAGAATATAGCAGTAAATAAAGCAAAAAAATCTCTGTGTTTATATGCAGATGATCCATGCAATGCCAACATGGTAGCCTGTTTTAGAAAAGTCAAATTATCATCGATCCTTAGACAGAAAAGAATCCACAAAGCTATAAGTGACTTATACCCATGATTACCAGTTCTGGGGCCCTCCCGAAATTGCTATGACTGGTGACTTGGGTCAAGCAAAGACGTCAGAATTACTCATACAGGAACTGAATTAACATCCCTAGAGAAAAGAAAAATGGTGAAGGAAGCCAACCATGTCTATGAGCTCCATTCTTCAGGAATGCTTGCAGCATTTAGTAGTGAATCAAGCCATTCATAGATGTCCTGTGGATGCCCACAGGTAAGAAGCAGGAGAGGACATGACTGACTTAGCATTACTGAAGTAATGACCTGGTTCTCAACATGGCCTTGCGTGCAACTAACCGTGGAGGTCTGCAATCCAAAGTAAGACCACGAAAAACAGTCCAGATTTTCTGTTATCCTACTAAAGGTTATTTGGTTTTATTTCATCCTCACAACCGTATAGAGATTATCAATGATCCAGCAACAGACATTTCAATTATCTTATGTAAATTAAATCAGAATTACTCAACAAGCTAGCCTTGCTCGCATTGCCAATCTTACATGCTTCCTACTCCTCAGAAATGTCCAGGTTTAAAGAAACCAATTACATTTAGCCATAGACTTTTAAAAGAATCTTCTATTTTCCTTCTATATCATTTTAATTTGTGCCAGTCGTAATGCACCCTAAAACAATTAACTCATAAAATATAGTGGCTCTACAAATTACGCCAGCTAACTTTTATCTTTACTTTTATTGTGTTTACTTTCAAAAGCATGAAGCCATAAATCACAAATAATAGAGTTATTTTACTAAAACCAAATGTCACCCTGTTCATTTGGCTCCCAATCATGGTGAAAATAAATGAGGAGATGGGGGGAAAGATGAATCAGATCTATAGAGCGCCATGCATTTGTTTTTTCCATTTATCTTATCACGTCAGTTCATACCCTGCAAAAATGTTGCTATTAAATTGTAAGGAGGAATATCTGTCAATATAATCTTGGAGGCAACTACAAACAAATTTAATCAAGTGAAAACAAGGATGACTAATAAACTCCAATGAGAATTAAGAAGCTGTTCAAGAAGCAGATTAGCTGTTGATGTATTACTTGAAAATATGACTATCATTTCCCTGAGAAGTCTATTCATACCATGCTCTTAGATGTCTGGATTTTGGCAACAACTCCCAGAAGCCGATTGAAGGTGATCACACAGGTTGAATACATTAATCTTGCCACCCATGATAGAGAGGCAGGCAGGCCTTGGGGACCTGGCATTGCAAGTACATCAGGCAAGGAAATAAGAGCAACTGGGGACAGGTTCTCTTATTTCTCTTTGCTTGATAGTGCACAAACATCTGTTTCCCATCTATTGGGAATGAATAATGCAAATTAGAGTATGAGAATTCAGGTGAGTACAGGGAATAGACATGTGTTCTGCTGTGATCTGGGTACAATAAGCTTCCTGCTATCTTAAAATGGTGGAGGGTGGAAAAAAAATCTTCTATCATGATCATGTCAAGTCCAGAAACAATTGAATCATATTTACAGAAACCTGGACAAGTCTATATGAAATATAGGAACTTATAAAAGAAACTTTGGACTAGTTCCCCCTGGGGTTCAGACCCATCTGATGAACATGATTCCCCAAATACTCCAGAATGATGACAAACAAATGTGTTCTCCAAAAGAAAATTAGAAAAATGAAGAAGGAAGTCTTACATCAAAAGTTAAGGGACTGATCTAAGATTAAAGCTCAAATAAGGGAACCATAATTCCAAGTATGGAGTTACATTGAATCCCTCTCCACCATTTCTCTCTACCCCCTACCAGGCAGTATGGGTTAAGAGTTCAGGACTTAATATCAGAAGGATCTTAGGGTCTATCTTCCTAGCTATATAATCTTAGCCAAGTTGCTCAACACCCCTGAGTCTGTTTCCTCAATAATCAAATATGGGCAACAATGGTACCTACTAGCAAAGATTGTTGTGAAAATTAAATGAGATAGTGTAGGAATAGTCCTGGTACCTCCTTTAGTGCCCAAGCAATACCCAAGCAATTTGCCTTTAGATATCAGCTCCATTCCCATGCCTGAAATCAATATTACCCAGACTTTCTTGCTAGTTATTTTCTGATGAACCTCTGCTAACCATTGGAAGACACCAGTGGAAGAGTAAAAAGCAAGGGAAAAGATAAGCCACTTTTCCTTTCTTCTTTTTTGCTTGCTAACTTTCTTTCTCCCACCCCCATCTTCCCCTCCTCTACCCCCCGCTTATCCCCACCTTCATTCTCTGTAAGTAGGAGCAGCAGAATCCCAAAAGCCTTAGAAAGATGGGCTCATGAACTCTGATTGCAGCAGCTGCCAAGGCAGGGAAGGGGCAATGACAAGCCACTGTAGGTGACTGCCAGGTGCTGTATCAGTGGTATGTTTATGGCAGCTGCAGCACAGAAATCATATGGGCTGTAATTCTATCAGCACTAGCAAGAATGGACTCCAGGGTGCCTGCAGAGCAATAGTGGTGGTGGTTCTGATAACAGCTGTGATACGATGGCACTCTACACCCCTCAGCAAGACATTCCTGTGGGTTCCATGAAGCACAATGTCCCTGTTCTCCCTCCAGCTCTGAGGGTCTAGAGGAGTCTCAGGTTCTTATCTCCAGATAACATCTTCTCCTTTCCCTTCTTGATTCTCCAGTCTCTATAAAACATTCTTAACAATTCCCTTTGTGAAATACCCTCTGTTCAATGCAACTAGAGTGATTTCCATCTACCTGTGCACTGGCAGGTACCATGATTATAATTGATAGTAATAATTTTATTGGACTATGGTAAGATAAGCAAGGGGAGTAGCTGTGGCCACTGACTGAGCCTTGGCCCACAGGAAGTTTGTCCTCTAAAATTACACTTTGTCCTTCACCTACATTAACCCTGACATAAAAACTCTCCATTAAAAATATCTAAATGTATATAGATGTTATAATTCCAGGACCTTTAGTCACAAGGGTATAGTTTTGAAATCGAACACGTGATATCATATTTTAAATAAAATAATATAAAGATTGACAATAGAGTTTTAGGATTGTCCCATAAAACTTAATAAAAGAAATATAATTTTTTTAAAAATAAAAGAAATGTGAGAACCAGTCAGGAGTTCAAGTACCCAAATAATGAAGGATGTCAGGGAGAGAAAACAAAAAATCAAACGTTAGGAAATTATAAAAATATATGAGAAAAAATTGCAGATCCAAAGGGCATGAATGTCCAGAATCAAAAATTTTTGAGCACCCAAATCAGTAAATGAAGAAATAATATAAATACTCACAAAGCACATGATTATTAAATTGCAGAAAATCCAGTTAAGGAAAAGATTCCAAAATCTTTCAAAGAAAAAATTAATGTTTAAAAGATCAGAGATGACAATGATATTGAACTTCTCAGGAGCAATCTTGGAAGCTGGAAAACAAAGAAATGATCATGCATTTGAAATCAGAAGGGGGAATACTTCTGGAAATTATTATGACTGTATATGACTCTTCATTATAATTACTAAAATATTTATCATTTTCTGCAAGTATCTAAATTATAAATGTGTGAGGGGAGAAAGTATAAATTCAGTATTTTTTGGTACACAAGATACTAAAATCTTTTCTCCTTCTGTTCACCTCTTTCAAAAAAGTAATAGAGGGGCTGGAGCATTGGCTCGGCAGTTACAGTGCTTGCCTAGCATGAGTGAGGACATGGGTTTGAACCCCAGCACCATGTACACAACGAAGGGTCGGAGCAAAGAAGGCCACATGGAAAAATAAATAAAATTTGATTCTTTCTTCCTCTCTCTCTCTCACTGTCCCTCTTTCTTTAAAAAAAAATATTAGAGGCTGTCCTTCAAATAATTCGAGAGAGAGAAAGATGGTGTAAGATGATATCAGGGAGGAAATGCAGTGTCTTAGTGTGGATGATCCAGGAGCATAGTCTAGACTGGGATGAAGTGAGACAGAGAGGAAAAAACACCCACTAAAGGCAAGTTGCCCAGCAAAGTGGTGCTGTGGGCAGGCCATGCTGATCCTGCTGGAAAAATTCTGGAAAGCAGAAGAGATCACATGGCTAAGAGCCATCCTGCTTGAGGAACCAGGGAGATAGGTTTATGTCCATCTTGTGAATCATTTGTTTAGAGCTATTTCTGGGGGCTAAGAATTCTCAGGCACTGCCAACCGGCTTGCACGAATGAGCAAGACAAGCCCTGGAACACAAAGCATATCCTCAGGAAAAGAAATGCAGAAGCTTATAGTTGGGAGGTGGACAGGCATGGGTAATACGCATGAGCAGTGACACATGCCACTCAAATTCATGTGAGAACTAGACTTATGGCCCATCGAGATGCCAATGCAGCTAGGAGATATAGTCCTTGCAGAAGAACAATCCCCCTACCCCGCCCTCCACCACTGCCAACAACTTCCCACCATGAGTGATAGGGGCTTAGGGATCCGTGCCAATCATTGGTACAGCCAACTTACACTGCAACTCATTTCTTCTTTAACACACTGAAAGCAACTAGAAAGGAATATGTGCCACTGGGATGTTTGGAATGACATCCTTGCTCCTTTTTTTCTTTCTAAATTGATTCTGTTTCATCAGAAGATGTTACTAATTACTTAGCACTTGTTATCACTGTAAGTTCTAGTTAGTCTCAAAAATATATAAATTCCCAAGGCCTCTTTAATTTAATTTAGTAATGAAGTTTAATTCAACAAACATTTATAGAATTCTTTTTTTTGGTTTTTGTTTTTTGGCTGTAGACCCTGAAAATACAATGACAAACAGGACACTTTGTCACCTTCTAAACTCTAAATGCTAGGAAGTTGTATCTAATACTGCCATACTATATTTAGCTTCATATATCTCAAGACATTGTCTAATAAAGGTCCTTAATTTTCAGCAAAATATTTAACATCTGTGCAGGAAAACTACTCATATGTCAATAACCAGGTCAAAGGTCATCTATCTCTTGGGTCAACCTGCTCCCAGAAATTCCAAATGCAATTGCTAGCTCCTTTGTGGGTGATCCTTGGTGTTGTGTGGAGAACTATAGAAAAGGATTTCTGGATTGTATTTTTATTACATTTCTTACTTCAAAATTTTCCCCAGAAAACTTTTAGCTTTTCTGGGGCAAAGATTTAATTGTTTGGATTATATTCCAAGCACCTAGCATGAAGTATACCTAAAGTGTATTTTCATATGGATTGTGAATAGTTTCACAAATGTCTTCAAATTTTACGTCTTCCATTCCTGTCTGTAAATAAGGTTCTTGTCATTTTACTTAGTTGCTAACACTATTTATCCATGCATATTTGATAATAATTGCTAATGAATAATGGATAATGGAAGAATATGATGATGATCATATTGGACACTTCGGGCTTGGAAATGTGACTGGTATATACAGAAACACCACTCCATAAAAGTTAATGATCTCATAGTGGAGGTGCTGGGTCCTAACCCAGCCTCTTCCACTAAGTAATTATTTGACCTTGGCAGGCCATTTAACTCCCCACCTCCCCTATTTCCTCTTCCATAAAATGCAAAGAATAATAGCTTATACCATTTTAGTAAAGAATTGCCAAAACCGTAATTTTTTTAACTTTGAAAAAACTGATCAAATGTGTTTATTTCCCAGACTGAGAGTTAAACTAAGAAATATCAGACATAATCTCTCTTAAGCAGCTTATCATTCTGTTTTAAATCAACACAAGAAAAACAAATAGCCCTTTAGAGAAATCTACAAATGGCACAATCACTTAGGTTGCAGAAAAAAGTATAAATAGCCAAAAACGCATAAGAAGATACAGAACCTCATGAAAAGTTCCCAAAATCTAAATTCAAACAAAATTAACCTGTTTTTCATTGACAAGAATGGGGAAAATTAACAATTTTACAGTACTTCAGTATCCATGAAGATTTGAGAAAAGGAGGCCTGCCTAAATATTACTAAAAGGAAATAAAATCAATACAAATAGTTTGAATAAGTTGGTATAGCTGTCAGAGCACCAGTCTTTGAAAATATGTATCTAGCTTTTTTGTTCTAGCTTTCTACTGCTGGAATTTATCCTATGGAGATACTCAGAAATGAAGATGTACATATAAGATTATTCATAGTGTTATTAATAGCGAAACTGATGGTGATTTAAATGCCTATTGAAAGAGGTTGGGGGGCTGGTGCGGTGGCTCAGCAGTTACAGGGCTTGCCAGGCATGTGCATCCACATACATAACTAAGTGTCAGAGCAACAAAAGCCATGTGAAAAACTCAATAAAAATTGATTCTCTCTCTCTCTCACAGTCCTCTCTTTAAAAAAAAAAAAATAGAGGTTGGGGATATAGCTCAGTGGCAAAGCACACGCCCAGCAAGTGCAAAACCCTGGATTCAATTCCAGGCACAAAAAATAAATAAAAACAAAAAAGCCTACCAATAAAAAATAAAGAAGAATTGCCTAAATAATGGTTCTCGAAGAAAAAAAAAAAGGTAAGCACTCCCTAGACATTAAAAACAGTTATCTCTACATGTGTGTTCATATTTGCAGTGACACTAGCCGCAGACAATGAGCCCAGAATTTCAGTGTTTTAACATAATGAAATTGATTTCTTGCTCATGTCATAGCCCAGGGCAGGTGCTCTGTGCTCTGGTTAGTGACAGGTTGGAGAGTTCAGGGGGCTGTGCTTGCTGCACTCCTTCCAATATCCCCACCTCCCTCAACACCTCTCTTCCATGGTCACCTGCCCATCAACATCTGCTGACAGGACATGGGGAGAGGATCATGCGTGAATATTTTTATGGACTTGATATGGAGATGGCACACATAACTTCCACTCCCATCCCACTGGCTAGCACTCACTCTAGTGACCACACCTAACTAGTAGGGAGTACTGGAAATGTAGTCCACTATGAATCCAGGAAGGAGAGGAGATGCAATGATCCAGACCCACACACAAGGTCTGCAGTGATGGGTTCATGTCAGTCAACATCCACAATAGAGACTTAAGGGGAAAAGGCCATGTGCAGACAGCTGATGCCGATGTGTGTGTGCTCGGTGCATGTGTGTACACATATGTATGTATATAGAAGTAATTCCTTAGACATCAAAATATAGTTGTAGAAGAGTATAAACCAATATGTGCCTGCTGCTTCTACATGCATACTCAGGAAAATAACAAATGTTTTTTTTTTTATTCATTCAACATAGTCTTACAGAAGAAGGGAGTTGTTGTCACACATTCATGAACACATGGATATTGACAGCGCAAGCCAAGGCTGATGCCAGTTCATAATCTCCCCCATTTGAGTTCTCCCTGATCCCATATTTCCCCTCCTTTACCCCAGTGTTATTTGTGTTTCTCATGGACGTCAAGGGTTCCCAATTGGGTTGATAACCCCCTACTCCCTCCCTCCAGCTGCCTTAAGATCCCCCCAATCCCTCCCTCCCTTCCATGCCCCCTCCCTTCATCCCGCAGTGTCATAGTCATGCTGAGTGAAATATCCCAAACTCAGACACTCAAGGGCTGAATGTTTTCTCTCATATGTGGAAGCTAGAATACAATCGGAGACAGATGGAAAGTTGGCTAAACTAATAATAACCTCAACATGGGTGAATTTTTACATGAGGGAGGCTAAAGATGTAATGAAGAAAGAGACTTTACTCCTGGTGTTACACATTTCTTTTGGTTAAATGCTTTAAAATTATGTGTGTGTGTATAACTTGCATTTTTTAAAATGATTTTAAGCAATGACAAAAATATTCACTTGGAGATACATTGCTACTATACAGGCTTTAAATAGAACATGTTTCGTGGATAATCTGAAGCCATGTGCATCTCCCCATCCATCCATCTGTAGAGAAAGTGCTTCCTAGATATTGAATGAATAAAAGAATGGATAAGTGAACAAACTGTATAAATGATATGAAGGAGAAAGGAATTCATCAAAGGGAAGAACCAGTGGTTATGGAACCTTCTTGAAGGACACAGAGTGTGAATCATATCTTGAAGCATACCTAATTTGGCACAGTGAAATTTTGTGTGAATACTAGAGCACAGGAAGGGGCAGTCGAAGATTAAAATGACTGCAACAAAGACGGCAACCTCCTGCGTTTCTAGAGCCAGTGTATACTCGCCAAGTTGAAATTGGCCATTACTTTGTTTCCCTCCACCAATTTTTAGGACATTATATTCCACTCTGTTGTTTTATTTTCTTGGCCCTCAGTGTGACCAAGATTTTTCATTCCTGTTCTGTTTTCTAGGCACTTGCTCATTTGTTATTTCTCACCATCCCCTGGGCCTCTCCTACCTCTTATATGAGACTTCCTGTTTTTATGGGCATCATCTTTCTGTAGTCCATTACCAGGAAAGGGGCTCTGGGATTTCCACCTTCCCTGCATTCTCTTGCCTTCAACCCTACTGCTTGTAATCATGTGAGTAATGCAATTTTACTGATAGAGGTATATTTTCCTTCACTTCAGAAACCTTTGTTTTGTGTATCATAGTTAAAAAAATATGTACACAGTTATGACTATTGTATTTTATCAGCCAGAGGTAAGGACATTATGTGGGAAGGAACGGGTGGCTTGTAAAAGATATTATACTGCTTTCTGCTTTCACTCTATATCCTGCAGGTAAACTGACTGATATTTTAATTTCCTCAGACTCTTTTGAAAGCTCTCTAAATGAATGTTCTGAAGAAAATATATAACTTTGGTTATCATACTTTATGGTTATTACTGTGTACACATTAAATGTGAATTAATGCAATAAAACAGTGCATTTCACATAAAAATACTATGAATTTCACTGCTACCACTGACATAGCACATGTATCAATGTAATTATGGGTTACAAATCTTTACCAAGAGGAAGTAACACTTATTTGATATTCACTTATTGCGAGAATTCAAAACAAGTAATGTACTTTGATACCATACTCTGATACCTGATCTCTCCCTCTTTCCTGAGGTGCCTTTCAGGAAATTGGCATTTGTTTTAGACTTATCTTTAATTTGATAACAGATGGTGGCTTGGCAAATATCTAGGAAAGACTGGTGCCAGAAACAAGCCACATGCCACTAGAAATGGATGAATTATTCTCACACTAAAACTTAAGAAGATTCTGTTATCTTTTCCAGATATCATCAATTTTAACAAAGTATCTCACAGTCTTAACATTAGATTAGATAAATAATAAATACATTGCACCAAAATGTTAGACATTTGCTACTCTCTATAGCAACCAGTAAAATATAATAAGTGTGTTCATGGGCATTCAATTTGGAATACATATCTACATACACATCTATTCTACTTTAAATGAGTCAAAATTTTCACAGAATTTTATACATTTTTAAGGGGGGAAAAAAGCTCAGGTAATAGATTTGCAAAGATTATTCTCTAGAACTATGAAAGAATTTTTTGCACAGTCCCTGTAGTATCTAGGATCAAATGTGGATACAGATAAGTTCTCTGTTCTGGTTTCTCAGAGTTCCTAATGCTTACTCCCTGACAGCTCTTATACCCTACCCAAACATTGCCACTGTGGGCTGAGTCTCAGTGTACATGTCTGTATGTCCTACAAAGTAAGGAGTGGAATATATTTTTTTCAGAAGTTGTCTCTCCTAATGAGATGTCTGTCCACATAAGTCATTCAATCTATTTTATCCTAACAGAACACTTCTTTCTGCCAAAATTTGGACAGAGAATATCTCATTTTAGGAAAGGTAGACCAGTTGAGAAGGAGTCCATTGTAACATAAGCAAGAATCTTCAGAAAAACAATTTTGCTCTCTAAAAGGAGAGATACTAAGTGAGGAAAAGTGTTCTTTGCAAGATACCCTCTTGTTTCCTGCCTGTAAATCTTTGTGGGATGAAACTGTGTTGCTTCCAACTGCTGTTGTAATTTTTTTTTTTTTTAAGAAAGAGAGAAAGAGGACAGAGAGAATCAACTTTATTTATTTTTTTCATCTGGCCTTTGTTTCTCTGACACTTAATTATGTATGTGGTGCTGAACCCATTTCCTCACGCATGTCAGGCAAGCACTCCAACCACTAAGCCATTGCTCCAGCCCCTAATGCTGCCATCTTGAAATGATATTGGAAAGACCAATGGACATGGAGTCAGTGCCATGACAGTACTCAGCCCTGAAGTCAGCCACAGCTGCATGCCTCTAGATTTTTCACTGTCTGAGAAAAGTAAAGGACTCTCTTTAAACATTATTACTGCTGTTTTCTGTTTTTGTTATTGTCACTTGAGTATTTACTTCAAGTTTATGATCATTGCCACAAATTGAAAACAGTCCTCTGGATCATGTGATAATTCTAGCAGTGCTCAGCTGAGTCAGTATAGTTGTAAGAAATGTTGAACTTAGGGCTCAACAAGGACTGGGGTTTTGTTGAAGGGACAGTAAAAGAAGAAGAGTTGAGGATACTTGCAAAAGAAGTGAAACAAAACAAAAATAACTCACAGTGATTATAATGAGAATTACAATATCTCAGAGAGATTTAGAGAAAAGTGAACATAAGAAGGCCATCAGAAGAGATCCTGTTGAGGTTGGAGAACTCTTGTAGAGGGCATACTGGAATAAACAGATTGGAAATAGAGGAGGGGGTGCTTAGAAGATGAGATGCTTGAAAAGCTGGAAGCAGGGCCATTACTGATGACGACAGTCCTTGAGCATGACTCTAGGAATTCGGCTGAGATACCCAGGGCAAATACATAGGTCAAAGCCCAGAAAGATCAACTTGACACCAACTGGTATCTGTGGGTACATCACTGAGGTTTCCTAGTTTTGTGGCTTTTGTTGGGTTTGGAAATAAGTTGGAATATTCCCCTCCCTTTCCCATCCTTTTCTGATGGTGTTTCCAGCAGTGGTTGAGCACAGGGTTACAGGTCATGATGGAAGTGGTTAACCCTCTTTCAGGGCTCCAAATTGTTCTGGACCTCTTGGACATCCTCGCCCTCATTATGCCATCAAACCTGGTGTGTTTTTGCTGCAAGGGATTGAATCCAGGGTCACTAAACCACTGAGCTGCATACCCAGCCCTTTTTATTTTTAATTTTGAGAAAGGGTCTCACTAAGTTGCTCAGGGCCTCACCAAGTTGCTGAGGCTGGCTTTGAACTTGCAATCCTCCTGCCTCAACCTTCCAAGACACTGGGATGATAGGGGTGCACATGCAGCTCATAGCCCTCAAAATATTCCTGTTATGGTTTGTATGACTTCTCTAAAGCTCACGTTGAAAGGCAATTGCTGTCACAATGGTTTTAAGAGGAAGGATCTTTGAGAGGTGAGTATGCCAGGAGGGCAGAGACCTCATGAATGGATTAATGGCCTTACCAAGGGCATGGGTGAGTCATCCTGGAAGAGGGCTTCTGCTCTAAGGGTAAGTTTGTCTCACCCCCTTTTCCTAATGTGCTTGCCCCCTTGCCTTTCCTCTTTCTTCCCTGAGGTAGCACAAAGACCCTCAGCAGATGCCAGCACTGTGCTCTTGGCTTCCCAGCCTTCAGCACCAGGAGCCAAAGAACTGCTATTGTTTATAAAGTACCTATTTCAGGCATTTTGTTAAGGCACCAGAAAATGGACTAAAACAATTTCCCTTATTCAATTTTCTTCAATTAAACTATTTGAATATACCACATATCTCCTCCTAAGACCCCAGACTCTTTCAGTCAATTTCACAAGCTATATTTGTGGGCTAGTCAACAACTGAAAAAGAATACAGATTTTAAAACTGTCAAATATTTTGATACATGCATTAAATTCTCAGATAATAAATAAATAAAATTTGGATTATAATTAAACTTTGAAGTTTACAAAACTGGGGCTGTTCCTAACAATAAAAATCCAATTTAAGTCCTTCAAGGTATGGCTAATTTTGTTTCAATTCAGAGAGACTATTTCAGAAAATATGAATCATGTAGACAAAGTATTTTAATTTTTCTCAGATGATACTTGTGAAATGAGAAACCTCAAAGTTTTCCTGTTTCCAACATAACTTTACCTGGAGAATTAAATGATATTATTTGTAAAGTACAATTCATAAATTTTAAATTCTTACTAAAGGTAAAATACACTGAAATTATTTATCTTTTAACTTATCCTAATCTTTATAGCAATAGCCCCTTTCCGTTGAGACATTTTTAGAATTCCTAGATACATATATTTAAAGGTCATCTAAAATTTTCTACCTACCACTTATATCACAAAAACAAAACTAATTCCAGATAGTTGTATAAAAGTAATGCCACAACAGCCAGAGGCCAATGAAAAGACAACTACAGGGGCTGGAGTGGTGTCTCAGCAGTTACGGTTCTTGCCTGGCATGCCTGAGGACGTGAGTTCAAACCCCAGCACTACATATACAACGAAGTGTTGGAGCAATGAAACCTACATGAAAAACTAAATAAAACTGATTCTTTCTCTCTCACTGTCCTTCTCTCTTTAAAAAAAAAATTGACAATTACATGTGATTCCATGCAGATACTATATTTTTTGAATTAAAAAATTTTTGTCACTTCCACTTCAGTGCCAGAAGTATATTTCATTATTATTACTGATATGACAGCAGACAGTAAAATTTACCTTACCAATGGTTTCAAAACTCCATGCAAGGGTGTTATATCTTTAAAGCAGTTGCCACCATAAAGATGAAGCTCTGATAGAAATATTCACATGTACTAGGAGACAGAAGAATAAATATCATAAGTCTTATCTTTCCTATTTGTACAAGCAGCAGAAAATATTTGATGACAAACCTTCTTATTTCTGCTTGTCACATAATGCTTTGAACAATTTATTATTATCAGCTCATATACCAAGAGGCTGCCATTGATGTTCTATGTCAGAAAGATGCTTTTCCGATGACCTTTAAATACCACAATCCCAAGTGATGATGCAGAATGATTTCCTTTTTTCCCAGACCTTCTTTAAAAAATTCAAATGCTTTAGGGTATGTCATTGGACCAATGTTGCAGCGTTATAACTTTTGCAAGATATTAGAAGAGAGAAAGGCTGTTAAACCTTGAATGTCAATTGTTCCTTACACTAAGCTATTTTTACCTTGCTTATTTGTAATGTTTTTTTCTTCTACAGAGCACAAAGGACTTTGTGCAAAGGAGTACAAAAGACCCCCATACTCTCAACTATGAAGAGAAGACAAGCTATTGGGAGAGGGGGAAGGAATTATGTATCAATATGAAAGTTTGGAAAACAAATCGTCCCCTATGGTGATAAAGATTAAGACGAAGTTTATACTAGACTGTCCCAACCATCAGATGCCACATTTCTTGGATGAATTGTGGAACTCATCAAACTACACAACTCAAACTCTCATGCTCCTAACAGGTAACTGGATACTGGTACAACTGTCAGCATATGTTTCCCTCATGAGAGTGGGTATTTCTCCCACTTCACTTTTATAAGTCAGATTGTATGGGATGCTAGGCCAATGTTTTCTTTTAAGATCCTTTTGACAATTGAGCATTGAGCTTAGAACTCACGCATGTTGGAGCATTGCATCAGGGTTCTCTAGAGGAAGAGAAGCAATAGGAGATATATATGTGTAATATATATATGTATGTGTATATGTATATATATACACATATATGTGTATGTGTGTGTGTGTATTATTTAGTCAACTTTACTACTGATGAATGAATTCAGAGGCTCAGAGAGATTGAAATGCTGGAGTAGATCTGTTATGTATGACCTTTTTGTCTTGGAGATGTGCGGAGGAAGCGAAAGCTGAAATGGAGACCCTCAAGATTAATAAACGACAGTACCATTGACATCTGTGGAGGAAAGCTGCAGGAATTGGGTAAAGACAAGCCAACAGAGAGGCCACTTGGGCTGAAACCAGCAAGGCCACAGGGGCAAAGCTACACAAGCCCTTTGGAGAGACCATTGTGATGCCATGTGCCCCAAATGCTGGACATGGAACTATAGGACTTGTGTGCCCAACAGGATTCTCGTCTTGCCCTTCTTTCTATGGGAACCTTTGGAACAGGACTAAATATATTTTGCACTATGAGATGAGCATGAGCTTTTGGGGGCCAGGGGTGGAATGTTATGGTTTAGATAGGAGGATCCCCCCAAAGCTGTGCATGAGCTTTTTTAGAGGTCAGATGAGAGCCTTCACCCAATCAGTGAATTAATCCCCTAGGGATTAACTGGGTGGTAACTGAAGGCAGGGCAGGGTGTGGCTGGAGGAGTGGGTCATTGGGAGTGTGTCTTTGGGGTCTATATTTTGTATCCAGGCAGTGGAGTCTCTCTCTGCTTCCTGATTGCAATACTCTGCTCCACTTTCCTGCAACACACTCTTCACCATGATCATAATCCATAGACAGAAGGCTCTATTCCTTCAGGCTCACATCTTATCTCAATTTTTCTTCCTTATAATTTGTTTTTCGTAGTTCTTTTAGTCTCAGCAGTGAAAGAGCTGACTAAAACAAGCAGATTAGAATTTTTTCCACTTAACAGTGACGAGTCTAAGCATTTTCTGTGGTCTGAATACCAATGTGGGAGCATTAAGAGGTGGGGCCTTCAAAGGGAATAAGGTCATGAGGGCCCCTCCCTCATGAGTAAGGTTAAGGCACAAATGGCTCTATTTAAACCAGCATGAACCTAATTTTAGAAACTATCTCATGAGAATTTTGAAGAAACTTGTGATTTCCATGAGGGGGGTAGAAATCTGAGAGGAGCTATGATCCCAAGCTTATAATGACAATGATGAAAAAATGCAGACAACCTGCAAATTTATGATATTTCTCAAAAGCATCTGAAAGCTGATGCTGCTGGACACCAACCACTAAGGAGAGACAGATGCCATCAGGAGACATGGGAAGTGAGGCTGCTTACCTAGATAGAGTAGATGCAAGTGGACCGTGGAAGAACACAGCTGGATTAGTTAACACATTGGTGGATGCTGGTTGGGAACTGGTTAGAGACTGCACGGTAGGGGTGAATATAGAGGGAAGTCCACACTTTCTTGCAAGCTTTTTCTTCATAGATTCCATCAGGTTCCCAAAAAAGACTGGAGAAAGTCCCAAGGAAGCATGCCTCTTGATGCAGATCTGGGGCAGGAATAAAGCAGCCACTATGGGAGAAGCATATGCCCAAGCACCCGGACCTCCTCGCCTGTCTCCCTCATGGAAATGAAAGCCATAACCTAGGAAGCGCAGGGCAAGTTGGCATGCTTACCCTGAGGGCAACAGTGAAGACCCGTGGTACACTATGAAGGGAACAGAAAACAAAACATCTGCCCTTGGGGAAAGACCAGGAATGGGTGCTGGATTTAGAACTGCAGTTGAAGCAGGGGGCGGAGCGCTGAGAGGTTTATACCTGGGACCAACAGATATGGCACCTGCTTAAGACTCAGAATGAGCCAGAAAATCAGGCTAACAAACACTAATTTAAAAAATAACAGTAGAATACTACTAGGATAGTTGCAGGAGTACAAAGAGATAGGAGCTGAGGTGTAGAACAAAGGGACAACCTAAAGCTGAGGATGGAGCAGGAAAGTAAAACCCACAGGCAAATCAGCTCCATTCCAAACCCAAGAGATCATCAGAAGAGTCTGTAGTATTTGGAGCACTATGGTGACCCTAGTTAATCCCAACACCTGGCTGGATTAACTTATATATGCATATTAAAGGCATAGCCATCTGTAGGAATAAAAGCTATTTATCTTAGACTCTATTGTTCAACACAAGGAATCCCACTTTCAACAGTCATGAGACATAAAAAGGAAAGCAAATAGCCCACTACAAAGATTAGAGCAATCAACGGAATCAGATGTGACAACGATATTGGAGTTGAGAGGTAAATTAAGATCTCTATGATGAATATGTTAAAGACTCTAATGGAACAGGGGGAAAATGACCAGATGGGAAGTTTCAACAGAGATTCAAACACTATAAGAGGTATTAAATGGAAATGCTACAAATGAAAAACACAGAAATGGGGATGAAGAACTACATCAACAGGCTTATAAGTAGACTTGACTGAGGCTAGGGAAGAATCAGGAAAGTGGAAAAGCTCATTAGAAATTATCCAAAGTGAAACTAAAAACCAAAAAGCATGAAAATGAAATAGCTCAAGGTCTATGGAATAATATCAAACAGCCCAATGGTCTAACAAGGATAAAAGAAAGAAATGGGTCAAATGAAATATTTGAAAAAGTATTGGCTTAGCTGACATTGACTGAAAGACCAAATCAGAGAACCCCATTTAAAATAAATATATTTAAAAAATACCAAGGTGGATTAGTTGGACTGCTAAAGACAAAAGACAAATAAAAGATAGCAAAGGAACCAAGGGGGAGGGGGAAAGTTTATATAGATAAGCACAGCTTTTTCTTTCCAGAAACTACCCAAGACAGAATACAATGAAGGAACACTTATTAAGGGCTGCTCCAATGATTTGCTTGTTAAAAATATGTTTACCCATGATATATATCTACTGAAAATATTTATCAAAAATGAAGACAGACATGAAGGAAACACTTTCTCTGACAAACAAAAGCCAGGTGAATTCATTGCCAGAAGATCTACACTAAAAGAAAAGGTAAGGAAGTTCTTTACCAGAAAGAATATGACACGAAATGGAAACTTAAATCTGCATGAAGAAATGAATCACACTATAAATGGAACAAATGAAAGTTAATAAAAGTAACCTATTATTTTTAGTGGCTCTAAATTATAATTGTCTCCACTGAAAATGGCAACATTGTATTGTGTGTTTATAGAGAAGGTAAATACAAAATGTATTATCTCAGTCACACAAACTTTGGAAGGGAGCAACTGGGAATCTGCTGCTGAAGGTTCTCAAAATCTTAATTTTAAATATTAAATAGTATAATAAATTTTGAAGATAAATTCTGATTAAAGATACATGTCATAAGTTCTACAGCAATTCCTAACAAACTTCAACAATAAGCATAACATAGCAAAAGCTGAGATTAAACAGTAATAAAAGGTAATTATTCTGCTAAGAGAACTCAGACAGGAAAAGAGAAACAAGGAAAAGATGTAACATATATAGAATAAAGAAGTAAGATATCTAGAAGATAGCCTTTAATCATGCCAATGATTACATTAAATGTGGATGGTCTAAACATACAAATTAAATAAAAGGGATTGTCCTATGTGTATAAAATCAAGTTCCCACTACATGCTATGCATAGGAAATCCATTTTAAATATAAAGATATAAATGGGTTAAAAGTAAAAGGATAGGGAAACATGCTATGTTAACACTAATCAAAACAAAGTAAAATGGCTATATTACTATCAGGAGAGTGGAATCTAGAACAAGGAGGATTGTTAGGGATAGACATTAGAGAACGTTCAATAGGCCAGTCACAGTCTGAATCATTCCAACAAAGAAAGCTCAGCCCAGATGATTTTACAGGCAAACTCTATCAAACCTTTAAGGAACAAATGATACCAATCCACCAATCCTACATAATCCCTTCCAGAAAATAGAAGAAGAGGGAAGACTTTCAAATTCACTTTGCGAGATCAGTTAGACAGTATTTAGTCAATTCCAGAAGATAAAATGATGAATAATATTCCTCAAGAACAAAAATACAAATATCTTCAAGAAAATATTAATCAACACAATATATATAGTTCATCCTAGGAATTTAAGGTTGCCTCCACATCCAGATATAGACCATTATAATGTATATTACTAGACTAAAAAAGAAAATGAAATGATTATTTCATTAGATGCAGAAGAGATAAATTTCAATTATTAATTCAGAATGAAAATTTTCAGCAAACTAAAAATAGAAGGGAACTTCATTAACCTGGTAAAGGGCATCAGCTTCTTACTGGAAGACCTAGCCAGTGCACTAGGTAAGAAAAAGAAATAAAAGCTATAAGAAAATAAATTATAAAACCATCTCTAGTTCAGATAACATAATTGGTCACACAGAAAACTCTAAAAGTTACAAAATTAGAACAAATAATTGAGTTTACCATAATTTCAGGTACAAGATCAATTGTATTTTTATATACTACCAACAAACAATTGAATTCGAAAAAATTTAAAATACCATTTATAATAGCAACAAAAAATGATGTGGTTAGAAGAAAATTCAAAATAATTATGCTGTATTGGTATGCTGAAAACAAAACATTGCTGGAATAGCTAAAATACTAAAATACAAGGAGAAATATGTCTGTAGATTAGAAGATACAGTTTGTTAAAACATCAGTGCTACACAAATTCATCTCTAGATTCAACACAATCCCGGTCTAAATTCCCTGGGTTTTGGGGTTTTTTTTTTGTTTTGTTTTGATTTTGGTTTTGTTTTGTTTTGTTTTTTTGTTTGTTTGTTTTTTGTTTGTTTTTTGGGGGGTAGATCCTGAGAAACCAATTCTAAAATTTGTGAAGAAATAGCAAAGGAACTAGAATAGTCAAGACAATTCTGGAAATAAAGAAGAAATTTGGACTCAGATTATCTGATTTCAAAACTTACTATAAATCTAAAATTGTTAACAGTTCAGTATTGACAGAGATAGATATGAGAACAGTGTAACAGATAGAGAACCTAGAAACAGATCCACACAAATATGGTCAATTTATTCCTTTTTACAAAGCTGCTAAGATGATTCAATGGGGAGAAAATAATCTTTTCAACAAATGTGACTAGATCATTTTTACATACATATGCAAACAAATGGATCTTCACCCACATCTCAGATCTGGTAAAACATTAATTCAAGGTGGACCATAGACTTAAATGTAAAATGTGAAATTATAAAAGCATCTCAAAGAAAGAAAACAAAGAAGAAATTCGTTGTGACATTGAGCTAAACAGCATTCTTTAGATATAGTACCAAAATCATGAGTAAAAAAAAATTAAAAATAAATATAACGTACTTATTAAAGTCTTTGTAAACAAAGGGCACTATTAAATGAATGAAGAGATGATCCATGGACGGCAAGAAAATGTCTGCAACCCAAACCACATAGTCCACAGACAACTTGCAACTAGACTGTAGTTTTAGAAACTCTTCAAACTCAAGGAATAAACAACCCACTTAAAAAATAGTCAAAAAATTTGGACAGACTTTAAGAAAGAGGTTAAGCTCAGCATCATTCATCATTAGGGAAATACAAATTAAAATCATAAGGAAATATACAATTAAAATATTGCAGCTAAAAAACATAAAAAGTGCTAATACCAAGTGCTGTTGATGATGCAGAGCAACTCAAATCCTGATATACGGGTTGGAGCTGTGGCTCAGCAGTTTCGGCGCTTGCCTGGCAAGCACGAGGACCTGAGTTCAAACCCCAGCACCACGTACACAACTAAGAGTTGGAGCAGCTAAGGCCATGTGAAAGACTAAATAAAGTTGTTTCTCTCTTTCTCTGTCTCTCTCACTGTCCCTCTCTCAAAAAAAAAAAAATTCTGATATACTGCTGATAGGAAAGCAAAATGGTACTGCTTTTTGGAAAGCACTTGGACAGCTTCCTATAAAAGTAAACATATGCTTGTTCATGGTCCAAAAAACCCACCTGGAGATTTTGCCCCAAAAGAAATGAAAATATGAAATCACATGAAAACAGGCAAAAGTTTATAGCAGCTTCATTCATGAGTGCCAAAAAGTAGAAACAACCCATACATCCTTCAGCCAGTGAACTAATATATAGAAGGATATATACATATAGTAAAATACTTCTCAGCAATAAAAGATAATGAATTATTAAAATATGCAGCAACCTGGATGAATCTTCAATATATTTTGTTAATTGAAAGAAACTAGACTAGCCAGGGATAAGGTTAAATACAAAAAGAATTGCACTATATACCATTACTATACTCTAGGTAGTAACTTTTTTTATGAAAAATGGGTTAAGAATTCTGAAACAGTTTTGTGAACACTTCAGAGTTGAACAAATAACTGAGTATACTGTAGGTTTCAGACTCTTGGAGAAAAAAAAATAAGTTAAAATTAAGAACACAAAAAATCTAAAATAAATCCTGTGGTGTTGGAATAGGATGTGTGGCAGTATCAACATGAGTTCTTGTTTATTGTTATTTTTGCATATGACGTCAGATACTGGAATTAATATAGATATATGTGTCTGCGTGGATTTGTATACATACACACATATTGTTTCTGATTCTGTCTACTGGAAGGGCCTAAAAGAAATACACTCTAGCAGTATCTAACACGCACACCTTCCAAATTTTAGTTTCTAAAGAACTTGGGGCACCTTAGATATAAGGATGATTCCTGATCTAGAGCGTAGAAGACACTGCTGAGTCCACTGTTTCTTGTGATGCCCGGAAATAAGGAAGTACTCACATAAAGATAAGAAATGTAGGAAGAGCACAAACAGGAAGAACTCCAAAGGCCAAATCTGGAACAATTTGAACAAGAAAATAAATAATAAGAGAATTGGACTAAAACTCACAGACTAAAAATAATGTTCATGTACCGACTATACGCACATAACCAAGTACATAAATGGAACAGTTCTTCCTTACAGAAAAATTCTCACTAGTAATTTTAGAAGGAACAAGGAAATAAGAAAATATTAGAACATTGCAGTGATAATAGAGATAAGACCCACCAGTGAATGTGGAAATAAGTAAACAGAAACAGGATAACTTGATAATCTCCAAGTATTTCCTCCAGAATAGTTACTAATGGCAAAGGAGAAAACAGGAACTTTAGGTGCTGGAGAGGTGGCTCAGCAGTGGAGCGTTTTCCTGGCATGCATGAGGACCCAGATTCAATCCCCAGCACCACAGACATAACTAAGTGGATGAAAAACAAAAACCAGATAAAAAATAAATTTAACTCTTTTTTTCTCTCTCTCTTAAAACAAACAAAACAAAAATTAGGAAATTTATGGTGGAGAAATGCAGCAGATAATCCCAGTGATCAAGGTCCATATCACCTGTAGTATAATTTGACATCATGCATATCAGAGAAAGGCACGTCAGGTCAAAAAAGTTGGCTTCCTACATCTTTTATCATTCATAGATTCTTTTTCTTTTTTAAGAGAGAGGATCAGTGAGAGAGAGACAGAAAAAGAGAGAATCAATTTTATTTAGTTTTTCATGTGGCTTTCATTGCTCAGACACTTTGTTGTGTACATGATGCTGGGGTTCTGAAACTGCATCCTCATGCATGCCAGGCAAGCACCATAACCACTGAGCCGCCGCTCCATCCCCATTCATAGATTTTTATGAGATTAGTCTCTCTAATCCATAATTTTATGCTCACTGCCATTTCTCACAAGTTTTCTTTTGTCTTACTCCTGTGTGTGTGTGTGTGTGTGTGTGTGTGTGTGTGTGTTAAAGAAAGAGGAGACACAGAGAGAGAGATAATCGATTTTATTTAGTTTTTCATGTGGCTTTCCTTGCTCTGAGACTTCGTTGTGTACCTGGTGCTGGAGTTTGAACTCGTGTGCATGCCAAGCAAGCGCTCTAACCGCTGAGCCACCGCTCCAGCCCCACTCCTGTATATTTTTAACTTTCACTTTTGGGTTGCTCATTTCTTAAACTAGGTTTGTCACAACCTTCCTTATTAAGTAAAATGTAAGTTTTGAGAAATGCTCTGCTTTTAATGATCATCTATACCAGTGCCAATTCAGTTGAAAATTAGAATCAATAACTGCTGAAAATAGCCATTATGGAGCCCTCAGCCCCAGGTTGTCTGCTTCCTCCAGTGTCAATATCTCTGACTTTCTCCACCCCCTCCTTAGTTTTTGGTAGGAGAAGCAGTGGATCTCAGCAGGGAAGAACAGAGCTCTAGCGCCCTCTGTCTGGGCTCCAACAGAGCTCTGCCACTTTGCCATGGAACTTTGCAGGACCCACTTACCTCTTCTGGCCTTTCATTTCTTCAGTTTGCAAAATGGAAATACTAATAGCACCTACTTCACTGATCCTTTATGAAGATTATAGGAAATAATACAATTAAGGTGATTAGACAAAAGAATGGCTGGATTACAGCCAGTACTTCCAGTACTAGTAACTATCATTACTTATTTTATATCAAGGCTCTGAGAATTAAGCTCCATCATCATTAATTTAGATAAATCCACTCCACCTTCTCATTTTCTTCCTCCTTTCCTATTTAGTACCTCCTTATGATTGACAACTGTGGTCTGACAGCCTATTTAACGTATGATTTTGGATGTATGTTTAGTAGGAAAGTATATTGTGTGTGTGTGTGTACACATCCTTAATTTACAGAGAATGCAAAATATATTATATACATTTTAATTTTTAAAAGCTGTGTGCACACTGCTTTCTGTTGATCTTGTCCAATGGTTTTCAACTCTGAAATCACGCAGGAGATTTTTAAATACCAGTTCCCACTTTAGACCTATTAATTCAGGCACCAGAGCTTAGGCACTAATATTTGAAAAGCTCCTCAGGTACATAACTAGGGTGAGACCTACCAATCTAGTTTGTTGCTCTAATTGCCCTGTACCATGCCTCTGCCACCATTCATTCATGATTCATTCATCCTTTGGCAATGGGCCTCACTTTCTTTCCATTCTCTGCTAATACATGCAAAGCTTGAATAAACAGTCTCATAGAAGGCTCTTTATGGACCTAGAAGTGATGTATTGTGGGTCACATACACAAAGCAAAATTATTGGGTTGTTTATCTATGCATCTGATTAAATAATGCTACATCTTTCCAGGATGTGTGCACTAGTCGATCCTTTCAGGGGGGTGCTTGATGAGCCTATGTTCCTCACATCACAAGACCCATGTGTGCAACTTGTGTAGTTGAGAAGAGCTGCACGCTTGGTTTAATACTTTCCTGTCACCATCTCATCTTAACAATAGCTCGGTGTGGTAGCACACACCTATAATCCTAGCAACTCAGAAGGCTGAGGCAGGAGGATTGCAAGCTTGAGTCAACCTCCAGCAACTTAGCAAGCCCCCAAGCAACTTAGTGAGACCCCGTCACCAAATAAAAAATAAAAAGGGCTGGGGATGTGGCTCACTGGTTAAGCACCCCTGGGTTCAATCCTTGGTACTGAAAAATGAAGAAGGAAGTCTTGATAATATAGTCATTGAACTTGTGCTCTATAAGTGAAGTCAGGAGGGACGATGGAGCATGCAAATGAGCAGAGGAGACACCCCCTCATTCCGGGGTGCTTCACCAGTAGCTGACCACATGTGGTGTAGGCCTCCATCCCTGGTGCACCCAGGGCAGTTTGCTTAATGCAGTTTTCAGCACTGTGGGAGCTCCAATGGTGAGATGGGCCCACGTTGGTGTCATTGATGGCAGCAGCAGAAGTGGTGATGACGTGGCAAGTGCTGTGCAGAGAGAAGAAATCTGTGTGGGACCCCCTCCCCATCCCCAGGTAACAGAAACTCTTAGCTTCGGTCACTACAGATAATTTTTTAGTTTCCAGAATTTTATATAAATGAAACTTAGACTATGTTGTCTTTCTTGCCTGTTTTTTTTCAGTGATTATAATATTTTTGAGGTTCATCATATTGTTCTGTTTTTCAACAGCTCCTTCTTATTGTGGAGTAGTATTCCATTGTATGGATACACTACATATTTTTTTTTGCACTTCTTTCCTGGTAGACATTGGAGTTATCTTGAGTTTTTGGCTCCTGTCAATAAAGCTGCTATGAACATTCACATAGAAGTCATTTGTGTGGACATGTTTTCTCTTCTCTTAGGTAAATACCTAGGAGTGGTAACAGATATAAATGACCATATACATGTAATTTAAATTTTGAAATTACTATATTTATATGCCTGCACAGGTGCATTTGGGGTTCTCATGGGAATCAAGTGTACTCTACAGTACTGACCCATGATGTATGGGTCATATGGAGGGCACATTTTAACTTCTTAAGAGACTGCTAAACTATTTTCTAAAAGTATTGCAGCTGCCATTCACGTTTCTTTAACAGCTTATGCTGTTGCGCATCCTCTCCCGTGCTTACACGTCACCTGTGCATTGAATTTGGTGAACTGTGGGCTAAAATTGTTAGCCTCTTTTTCACTGGGTTTTTTGTTTTCTTTTGATTGAATCCTGGCGATTCTTTACATATTCTGGCTACCAATCCTCAATCAGCCTTGTGATTTGTAAGTATTTTATTCTAGTTTGTGGCTTGTCTTTGATTGTTTTTATTCTGAAGGAGATAGATGAAATGTCACTTGGGGGTTGTGAGAACAGGGGTGATTGTTCTAACTTCCATTTAAAATACTTCCAACTGCTAGGTTAAGAATAGACAAGAGAGAGGGAACAGACTTAACCAGAAAGCCCTGTTATAAAGTTATGAGCCAACTACAATAATCCAGGTAAGAAATGAGGGTTTCCTGGACCACATGGGAGGTGGCAATCATGGAGAAACGCTAGACTTAGGTATCATTTGCATTATCATTCCAAGAGCAGTGCAGTGGAAATCATCCACTCTTGTCACTAGCTATGATGTGGGACAATTGTTTATCATTTCAAAATGACATTAAAACTAACTAAAATTTAGTCTGTTTTTTAATTGTCACAATGAGCCTGCAGTTTTAAACAATGTCAGTGATAGATAAAATACTCCTCTAAGAAAAAATTTTCTGTTCTAAGTTCTAAATAATTGCTATAGTTTCTTCTGAGCCTTAGTAATAAGCATAAAAGCTATTATTGCAATTTTTAAATTTCTTATCCTTTAATAAACACGATGTCAAATGAAGTTATTTAAAGGTTCCCAAGTTACGCAGTTGACTTTTGACACACTAGGACACAGATACCCACACTGGTTCTGAGTGCCCTGGGTGGTGTTTGGGAAGCGTTAGTGGCCACATCAAAAGCACAGTCCGGGGGGATTGAACAAGGCAACCATCCCACCACCAGTGATCCCCAGACACTCCTGAGAAATACTTCATGCTGCAGGAGTGGGGGGTGGTATCGAATGGTAGGACCAGGCTCTCCATGTGGGTAATCATTACTGCCCCCCAATTTTTTAACGCCAAAGGAAAAGTGCTTTGCATTAACGAATCTAAACAATGAGTTTGTGGCACCCACTCAGTTGACTTCACAGCCAGGGGGCAGGGAGCTACCCTGGAGGGGAGGAAATGGCACAAGTATTCTAATCTGCTCACAGCGGGGAACGCCTTCTAACCCATGCACTCACAGTTTGCAAGAGCTGATTCTTAAACTCTGGGATTTAATTGCTGGAAATAGTGAACCTACAGCAGTGAGTGCGTCCCAGTGGCCAGCTCCGCCCACCATTTTGAGGCTTCCCTGAGGTCGGGGGCTGGCATTCAATCGGCAAAAGTGAAACCAGACCCATTCTCTACACCCAGGGACTAGGGACCTCAGTTCTAGGGTCAGAAAAACAGATTTTAGTGGCCCATGACCTGGCCGTCTGCCCAGGGTGCTATGTGGGACTGCGAATCCCCTATCCAGCTAGCGGATCTTACAGGTGGTGGCCTCCTGCCTGCCCTCTCACACGCCTGAACCGGAAGAGTCTGTGAACAGAACGTGGCACAGTAGGGCATATTCTTCCCAAGGGGGCCACCTGCCTCAATCTCTCCAAAAGCTGCCTGTAACTCTCTAGCAAGGCAGTGTCTGATATCAGCCTCAGGAACTTTTGAACAAAAGGGGCAGCCTGGGCTCTCCTTCAGCCTCTGAGTCCTGTTCATAGCCAAGGTTCCATAGGTCCTGAGCTCTTCAGTGGGACGCCCCCTAGTGCTTGCAATTGAAAGTCACATAAACACTGGCTCAGTTAACATGGACCCTCCCTCACACATGTCTTCCCTTGCTGGGACTATGACAACCCCACAGAGCAGCTCTTGGGGCCTCAGAAGATCATAAGACATCCAGAGTGGGTCAACAGTGATCCTAGGGAAGTGAGCTTTAGTCTGGCCACTCTCCTTGGAAGAGTCAGAGTCCCGCACATTTACACTAGGATCTACTAGAATGCCTACACCTTCTGGACCCCCGGCTCAAGAACATCAGGAGTGTGGTAAGGCAGAAAATAATCAGCCCAGGAGTGCATCTCGGGGTGTGCTGAACTCTATTCTCACAAGAAGCAGGAGAGGGCAGGATCTTCTACCCCTCTGCAACAGAAAATTTTGAGGAAATCCCCTAGGAAAACCCAGGCCACCAGAGATTACGAAACTGCATCTACACCGACAAGCTCACTGGGAAAGGTCCCCAGCTAGATGGCAGATATGAACACATTCTCCCATAGCACACACTGACCTAGGGGGCAAAAAATTAGAACTTTCCTAACTGGTTTTTTTTTTTTTTTTTAGAAGAGGGGACAGTGAGAGAGAGAGAAAGAGAGAAGTAATTTTTATTTAGTTTTTCATGTGACTTCCATTTCTCTGAGACTTTGCAGTGTACGTGGTACTGGGGTTTGAACTCACGTACTCACGCATGCTAGGCAAGCGCCATAACTGCTGAGCTACCGCTCCAGCCCCACTAGTTTTTGTTTTTGTTTTTTAATGGGGATCCTGCTGCCATCTAATATTTTGAACTTGTTTAAATTTTAACTTTTTAATTTTTTTATTTTTTAATCACTTTTTGCTCTATGGTTATTACAGAATATTTGTCTGTGTGCATGTATTGGTGGTTGGGTTCTACTTCTCTGTGTCTTCTTGAACTCAACTGCTATCTCTATAGCATTGGGCTCCAATCAGGAAAACACTTCATGATAGCAAAATAGCCCTCACTCTCCTTTGGGCAAAGAGAACCATACCCCATACTAACCTCTTCCTCCCCTGTACTCTGGCAATTCCTAAATATAAGCTGTTCTCTCTCATCCTCACCCAAAGTCTTTACCCCACCTGCATCTCATTTCTATGTTTTCCTTATTTGTAACTGAATAACCTACTCCTACCTAATCCCTTATTCCTCTTTATTCTAAGTCAGGTGTTCTAATCTACCACTCCAATTCACCTCCTTGGCTTCCTAGTCATTTCTTCTCCCCACTTACAGAGGCCCTGCTAACTGAAGAAAGGGACATTCTTCAAAACAGGTACTTTCTTGCTATCATAATATGTCGTGAGAGCTCTCTCAAAGAAAACTGCTCCTATAGGTGCTAATCATCATCATAACTGTTAGTTGAAACTGTCTAGTATATGCACCTATAGGCTCTCAAGTCCTCACTGATTGGACTGGCACCTATAGGTCTGAGCTGCCCAAATAGCACCCCATCCTAATGAAGCAAAACCATAAGAAACTCCATTTACCCCTACAACAGTAATATGGTTGGTCTTCAAGACACACCCCCTGTTTCTGAAAATGAGGAAAAGGGGAAATAACTCCCCTTCTCAACTTCACAGTTTCTCACCCAAGGACTCCAAGGTCATGGCCCTAGATTAAAACCAAAGAAATTGTGTCAACATTATGATTAGTAACTCAATCAAAGAGTTGAAAGAAGAATTAAGGAAAGAGATCAGAGAACAATTTCAAGTGATGAGAGACAACTTTTGTAAGGAAATAAGGGAGGAATTCCATGGGATGAAAGATCAGCTTTATAAAGAATTAGACGCCCTGAAAAGAGATGTAGCAGAGCTATCAGAATTGAAAAACACTGTCAACCAAATCAAATCTTCACTGGACAATACTAACACCAGAGTAAACTCCACTGAAAATAGAACTTCAGCTCTTGAAGAACATACATCAGATAATGAAGATAGGATAAGCAATGTCAAGTTCAAGGAGGATGGACAACAGAAGAAAATTACAATACATGACCAGAACTTCCAAACATTATTTGATGAGATGAGGAGAAATAACCTGAGAGTCATTGGACTGGATGAAAACTTGAACAGCAAACAAGAGGAGTTAAGAATCTTTTAAGCAAAATTATAAAGAGGAACTTCCCTCACATTAGAATTGACTCAAAATATCACATCCAAGATGCTTATAGAACACCAAACTGGCCTAATCAAATGAGAAATTCACCAAGACATATCATATACAAAATGAATAATAGAGAAATTGAAGAGAGGATTCTAAAAAGCAGCTAGAGAAAAGCCCCAAATCACTTTCAGAGACAAAAAAATTAGGATCACTATGGATTTTTCAGATCAAGCAATGAAGGCCAGAGGATCTTGGAACAATATTTTTCAAACCTTGAAAGATAAAAATTTTCAACCAAAAATAATATGCCCTACAAAACTCAGCTTTAAATGTGACAGGGAAATTAAATACTTCAGTAATAAACTCAAGTTAGCAAGATACATGAACACAAATCCTGCACTACAGAATATTCTCAAGGATATTTTTCATTCAGAAGAAAATACTAATAAAACCCTAAACCTTTAAATAGGGGTGAGTCAATAACCACATTAGCCACCAAAAAATTCCCAAGATGACTCAAAACTCTGTAGTAGCCACAAAGTTTGAGACTAAGTTTCCCATATCTATTCTAACTCTGAATATGAAGGTCTCAATGGCACAATTAAAAGACATATATTGACTCACTGGATCAAAAAACAAAATCCAACAACATGTTGTCTACAGGAGACACACTTAACACTCAAAAATAGACACAGACTGAAAGTGAAAGATTGGCAAAATGTCTACCAGGCCTGTGGCCCAAAAAAGCAAGCTGGCATGGCAATCCTAATTTCTGACAAAAATTAATTTCCATCTAAAACTAGTCAGAAAGGACAAAGAGGGACACTTCATCATACTAAAAGGGACAGTTCATCAGGAAGATATAAAAATAATTAACATTTATGCCCCCAATTACAACCCCCCCAAATAAATAGAAAAAATACTTCAGAACATGAATCCCCTCATTGATCTCAACACAATAATACTGATGGACTTCAATACACCATTATCAACACTAGACAGATCATCAAAACAAAAATCAGTAAAGACATCTCCAACCTGAGCAACTCTATTAATCAATCGGGCTTTACAGACATCTACAGAATATTCTATCTTAAGTCGGCTGAATTTACCTTCTTCTCAGCGGCTCATGGATCCTTCTCTAAAATAGACCACATCCTAGTTCACCCAGGTAATCAATAAATACAAAATAGTTGATATACTCCCATGTATCAGGTAAGACCACAATTCTATGATCTTAGCAATCAACAACAAGAGAAACAATAGAAATTACTCAAATACTTGGAAATTGAATAATTCTCTTTCAAACGAAGGATGGATTAAAAGCGAGCAGAAATCAATAAATTCTTGGAAATGAATGAGAATGAGGAAAAAAACACACTGAAATCTCTGGGATAGTGTGAAAGCATTCTTAAGAGGTAAATTTATAGCACTGAGTGCATACATCAAAAATCTACAAAGAGCCCAAATAAATAGCCTTATGCTACAACTCAAATGCCTGCAAAAAGAGGAAAAATCCAATCCCAAAGCTAATAGAAGAAAGGAAATAACTAAAATCAGAGCTGAAATCAACAAAATTGAGAACAAAAAAAAAAAAAACAATACAAATTATCAACAAAACAAAGAGTTGGTTCTTTGAAAAAATATTGACAGACCCCTTTCCAGCTTCACCAAAAGGAAGAATGAAGTGAAGCAAATCAACAAAATCAAAGATGAAAATGGTGATATCACCACAGACTCAACCAAACTCCAGAAGATTATCAGAACCTATCTTGAAAATTTATATTCTGCCAAGTTTGATAATTTGGAGGATATGGACACATATGACATCCCGACATTAACACAGGAGGACATTGAAAATCTAAACCAACCTATCTCAGATAGTGAAATTCAAGCAGCAATCAAAGCTCTTCCAAAAAAGAAAAGCCCAGGACCAGATGGACATATGGCAGAATTCTGCCAAACTTTCACAGAAGAGTTGACACCAATCTTCTATAAGCTCTTCCGTGAAATTGAAAGGGTGAGAGCTCTCCCAAACACTTTTTATGAAGCAAATATTACACTGATACCAAAATCCAACAAAGACACATCAATAAAAGTGAACTACAGACCAATTTCCCTGATAAACATAGATGCAAAAATCCTTAATAAACTAATCGGATCCAAAAGTACATTAAAAAGATAATACATTATGATCAAGTGGGCTTCATTCCAGGAAAACAAGGCTAGTTCAACATATGCAAATTAATAAATGTAATTCACCACTTAAACAGAATTAAAAACAAAAATCATATAATCATCTCAATTGATGCAGGAAAGGACTTTGACAAAATTCAACACCACTTTATGCTCAAAACTCTGGAGAAGATAGGGATCAAGGGAAGATACTTTAACTATGTTAGATCCATTTATGACAGACCCATAGCCAACATTACGCTCAATGGAGAAAGACTGAAAGCATTTCCACTGCATTCAGGAACAAGACAAGGTTGTCTACTTTCACCGCTCTTGTTCAATATAGTCCTTGAAACCCTCGCAAGAGATATCAGACAAGACAAGGAAATCAAAGGAATTCGTATAGGAAAAGAGAAAATTAAGTTGTCTCTATTTGCTGATGACATGACCTAGAAGACCCAATAAGCTAGACCAGAAAACTTCAAGAGCTTATAGGTGATTTCAGCAAAGTGGCTGGCTATATGATCAACACCAACAAATCACTAGCTTTCCTTTACTCCAGCAACAAATCTGCAGAAGAAGAAATCAGGAAATCTCTCCCATTCACCATCTCCTCCAAAAAAATGAAATATTTGGGCATTAACCTTACAAAGGATATTAAGGACCCCTACAACAAAAACTATCAAACACTAAAAAAAGAAATTGCAGAAGACCTGAGTAGATGGGAAAACATTCTATGCTCATGGTTAGGCAGAATTAATATAATAAAGATGGTCATTCCACCCAAAGCCCTATACTGATTTAATGCAATCCGCATAAAGATACCAATGTCATTCTTCATGGATATAGAAAAAGCAATTCTCAAATTCATATGGAATAACAGAAGACCCAGATTAGGCAAAAGTAACTCTTCAGGAAGGAAGAAGTAGGGGAGTATCTCAATCCCTGACCTGAAATTATACTACAGGGCCATAGTTACAAAAACAGCATGGTATTGGTATCAAAACAGAATTGAAGACTAATGGAATACAACAGAAGATTCTGAGATTAACCCCCATATCTTTAACTATTTGATATTTAATAAAGGGGGCAAAAACATAGTGTGGAAGAAAGATAGCCTGTTCAACAAATGGTGTTGGACAAATTGGACAGCCATGTGTAGACAACTGAAGCTGGATCCTTACCTATCTCCCTACACAAAAATTAAATCAAAATGGTTCAAAGATCTGGATATTAAGCCAGCAACTTTAAATTTACTTGAAAAAGAAGTAGGATCAACACTACAGGACATAGGGGTCAGCACCACCTTCCTCAACAAAACTCCCATGGTGCAAGCAGTAAAGTCAAGAATAAATGAATGGGATACAATTTAACTAAAAAGTTTTTGCACAGCTAAAGAATTAGTCAAGAGTGTCAAGAGAGACCCAACAGAATGGGAGAAAATCTTTGCCTGTTACACCTCAGACAGAGGGCTAATACCCAGAATATACAAATAACTAAAAAAAACTAAACACCAAAATCATGAATAATCCAATCAGTAAATGGGCTACAGATCTACAAAGAAACTTCTCACCAGAGGAAGCCCAGAAAGCCCATAAATACATGAGAAAATGTTCTACATCCTTAGCAATAAAAGAAATGCAAATCAAAACTTCAATGATATACCTCACTCCTGTGAGAATGGCAAAAATGAAGAATACAAACAAAAACAGATGCTGGAGAGGCTGTGGGAAAAGAGGAACACTGCTACACTGCTGATGGGACTGCAAACTGGTTCAGCCATTCTGGAAAGCAGTGTGGAGAATCCTCAAATAATTAAGTATGGAACCACCTTATGACCCAGCTATCCCACTTCTGGGTATTTTCCCAAAAGAGTTGGAATCAGTATATTATAGAGATATGGCTTCCTCAATGTTTATAGCAGCTCAATTTCCTATAGCTAGACTATGGAACCAACCCAGATGCCCCTCACTGGATGAGTGGATTCAAAAACTTTGGTACCTATATACAATGGAATACTACTCAGTCATTAGAGTAAATGATATTATGGCTTTTGAAGCCAAATGTATAGAGATGGAAAAAATGATGCTAAGTGAAGTATTTCGATCTCAGAGACTCAAGGGCCGAATGTTTTCTCTCATTTGTGGAAGCTAGAATACAACCGGAAACTGTATGTTAGATGGCTAAGCTAATAATAACCTCAACATGTATGAATTTTTACATGAACAGGGGGACCTTGCCTAGGATACCTGGAGATGTAGGGAGGGGGGTCAGGAGGCGGGCAGTATTAAGAAGGATATCTAGGAGACTGGAGGGAGGGAGTTGGGGGAATCAACACAGGAGATCTCCGACCTCCACGAGAAATCCATTTAACACAGGGGTTCTTTTGGGGAAACATAGAACCCTGGGGAATCCAAGGGGGGAAACCATGACATGGCATCAGCCTTGGCTATTTAAATATATACTTCTTCTTGATTATTTGACAATGATTCCCCCTCAATTGTAAGTCCATATTCAACTAATAAAAAAAAAAAAGAAGAAAGAAAGCTGTTGATTTATGGATGTTGATCTTGTACCCTGCCACTTTGCTGAATTCATTTATAAGCTCTAGGAATCTTCTGATGAGTTTTTTTTAGGTCTTTTAGGCATAGGATCATATCATTGACAAATAGAGATGGTTTAACTGCCTCTTATCTATTCAAATCCCTTTGAATTTCTTCTCTTGTCTGATTGCTCTGGCTAAAGTTTCAAGGATTAAATTGAATAAGAGTGGTGAAAGTGGACAGCCTTGTTTTGTTGCCAAGTTTAGTGGGAATGCTTTCAGGTTTTCTCCTTTTAGTATAATGTTGGCTGTGGGTTTGTCATAAATGGCCTTGACAAAATTAAGGTAAATTCCTTTGATCCATATTTTCTCAAGAGTTTTGAGCATAAATGGATTTTGTCAAAGGTCTTTCTGCATCAATTGAGATGATCATATGATTTTTGTCTTTGATTCTGTTTAAGTGATGAATTACATTCATTGATTTGTATATTTTGAACCAGCCTTGAATCCCTGAAATGAAGCCCACTGGATCATGATGTATTGTCTGTTTGATGTGTATTTGTATACAGTTTCTAGGATTCTGTTAAGGATTTTTGTGTCTATATTCATCAGAAATATTTGTCTGTAGTTTTCTTTTCTTTGTGAGAGTATATTGGGTTTTGGTATCAGGGTTATGGTTGCCTTGTAAAAAGCTATTTTATTGAATAGCTTAATAAGGAAAGGTGTTAATCCTTCTGTAAAGGTCTGGTAGAACTCAGCTGAGAATCCATCAGATCTTGTACTTATTTTTGGAAGGGCTTTGATTGATGTTTCAATTTTGCAACCTGATGTTGGTGTGTTGAGCTGCTCAACATTCTCCTGCATCAGTTTGGGAATGTTGTATACAGCTAGATATTTGTCCGTGTCGTCCAGATTCCCCTACTTGGAGGAGTGCTGTGTTTCAAGATAGTTTCTGATAATACTATGGATTTCAGATAGGTCTGTGTTGATATCTCCATTTTCATTTCTGATTTTGTTCATTTGCTTCATTTCATACATTCTTATGGTAAGATTGGCTAGGGGTCTGTTAATTTTATTTAGTTTTTGAAGAACTAACTCTTTTTCTGTTGACTCTTTGTATTTTTTTATTGAGAAATTTATTTGTTGAACAATCATACAAGTTATTAACAAAATAATATAAAATGTATATAGATTCTGAAGATTAGATTTATCCCCAAGAGTGCCCCCCCAATTACCCACCCTTATCCCTCCCTTCCCCTTCCCACAACATCTCTAAAAAAGAATTAGGTTGTGTAACATTACACCTTATTGAATTTAACACATGATAATAGAACACCTTTCTCAATGGCCAGGGTCTAGTTCCAGCCTCCACAGGTGAGTGAAGACATTCAACCCTTGGTTCTCTGGGTTATGCTGATTTCACTCAGCATAATTTCTTCCATTGCCATCCATTTACCTTCAAAGGCTGCAATGTCATTGTTTTTAATTGCTGGGTAAAATTCCATGGTATATATGTATCACAGCTTTTGGATTCATTCATCCAGTGAGGGACATCTGGGTTGTTTCCATGATTTAGCTATTGTAATTTGAGCTGCTATTAACATAGATATTGCCATGTCACTACAATGTGCTGATTCTAAATCCCCTGGAAAAATGCCCAGGAGAAGAACAGTAGGATCATGTGTTGGTCTCATCCCTAATTTTTTGAGGATTCTCCACACTGCTTTCCAGAGGGGTTGTACCAGTCTGCAGCTCCACCAACAGTGTGTTAACGTGCCTATCTCTCCACAGCCCCTCCAGCATCTATTATTGTTTATTTTCTTCATTTTTGCCATTCTGACTGCTGTTCGTGAGGTGATATCTTAATGTAGTTTTCATTTGCATTTCTCTCATTACTAGTGATTTAGAGCACTTTCTCATGTATTCATTGGCTTGATCAATGTCCTCTGGTGAGAAGTTTCTATTTAGAACTTTGGCACATTTATTGATTGGGCTGTTTGTTTTTTGTAGTTGATGTTTTTGAGGATTTTGTAGATTCTGGATATGAGGCCCCTGTCAGAGGAATCACAGCCCATGATTCTCTCCATTTCCATAGGAAATCTCTTGACTATTTTGATTATTTCCTTGGTAGTGCAAAAGCTTTTTTGCTTAATGGCATCCCATTCACTGATTTTTTACTTTACTTCCTTCACTTTAGGAGACATGTTGAGAAAGTCTTTGCCTACTCCCAAATGCTGAAGTGTTGGACCTAATTTGTCTTCCATTAGTTGCAAGGTAGCTGGTTTAATTCCTAGCTCCTTGATCCATTTTGATTGGATTTTTGTGCAAGGTGAAAGATAGGGGTCTAATTTCAACTTTCTGCAAGTGGCTGTCCAGTTTGTCCAGCACCATTTATTGAAGAGGCTGTCTCTCCTTCATGTAATATTTTGTCCCCCTTTGTGTATTTTTGTTGTTGTTGTTATTGTTGTTCTCAATTTCATTGATTTTGGCTCTGATCTTGACTACTTCCTGTCTTCCAATGGATTTGGGGTTGGATTGTTGTTTTTTTTTTCTTTTTTGTAAAGATTTCAGGTATAGTGTAAGTTTATTTATTTGGACTCTCTCTTCTGATATTTGATGAAGACACTCAATGCTATAAATTTATCTCTTAAAAATGCTTTCATATGGTTCCAGAGATTAAAATATGCTGTATCTTCATTCTCATTCATTTCCAAGAATTTATTGATTTCTGTTCTCATTGCCTCTTTGGTCCATTCTTCATTTAAGAGCGTATTATTCAATCTCCATGTATGTAGTACTTTCTGTTATTTTTCTTGCTGCTAATTGCTAAGATCATACCATTATGGTTTGATAGGATGGATGGGATTATGTTAACTTTTTGTATTTGCCAAGATTTCCTTTGTGCACTAAAATATCTATTTTGGAAAAGGATCCATGCACTGCTGAAAAGACATCTGTAGATGTCTCTTCACTCCATTTTGATTTATAGAATTGTTTAGACTGGAGACTTCTTTGTTGATTTTTTTATTTTGATGATCTATCTATCGGTGATAAAGATGTTTTAAAGTCCTGCAATATTATTGTTTTGAGGTCTATAAGCGTTTTACTGTCATGGAGTAATTTTTTGACATATTTGGGAACATAGGAATTTGGTGCATAAATTGTAACTATGGTTGCAACTTCTTGATTTAGTGTTTTCTTAACTAAGATGCAGTGGCCTTCTTTGTCTCTTCTGGATAATGTTTGGTTTAAAACTACTTTGTCAGTTATGAATATCATGACACCAGCTTGCTCTTTTGGGTCGTATGTATGGTAGGTTTTCTTTCCAACCTTTTACCTCCAATCTGTGGCTATCATTGGCTGTGAGGTGATTCTCCTGTAAGCAGCATATTGTTGGATTTTGTTTTTTAATCCAGTCTGCGAATCTGTGACTTTTGATTGGAGCATTGAGTCCATTCACATTTAGTGTTAAAATAGCTATGTGATTTTGGTTCTCTGGCATTGTGACATTTACTGTGTTTTGTGCAATCTTGGATATCTCTTAGTGAGTTATATTTTTACTGACTTTTCTCTGATTATGGGCTTTGGGAGTTATTTCCTTGTTCCTCTGTTTGAAGTTTGTCTTTGAGTATTCTCTGTAGAGCTAATTTTGTGTTCAAGTATGTTGCTAGTTTGTTCTTATCATGGAAAGTTTTTATTTCTCCATCAAATTTGAAGCTGAGTTTTGCTGGGTATAGTATTTTTGGCTCACAATTATTTTCTTTCAATTTTTGAAATTTTTCATTCCACGCTCTCCTCACCTTGGTGGTCTGATTTGAGAAATCCATAATGATCCTCATCAGTTTGCCTTCGAATGTGACTTGGTGTTTTTCTTTTTCTGCTTTTTGTATTCTTTTCTTATTTTCTCTGTTATTCATTTTGAATATGATGTGTCTCGGTGAGTTTCTCATTTGATTAGGTTTATTTGGTGTCCTATGGGCCTCTTGAATATGAATATCTGGATTTATTCTGATATGGTGGAACTTTTCTTTGATTATCTCCTTAAGAAGGTTGTTTATGCTGTTCATTTGTTGTTCAATCTTCTCTCCTACCCCAATCACTCTCATGTTATTTCTTCTAATTTCATCCTATATTTCCTGGAAATTTTGATTGTCCTGGAAATTTTCCCTTGTCTATGCTCCATGAGTTCAAGATTATTCAGGTTGTCATCATCATCCAGGGTTCTTTTTTCAAGACCTGAAGTTCTTTTTTCTACTGAGTTTATTCTGATAATACTATCTTCCATTGAGCTTTTTTTTTAATTTTATGTTTGAACAACCATAAAGTTTTTAACAAAATAATATAAAATGTGTGTATATTCTGGATATTGCAATTACCCCCAGGAGTGCCCCCCCCGATTTCCCTCCCTTATCCCACCCTTCCCCTTCCCACAATATCTCTAAAAAAAAGTATTAGGTTGTAAAACATTACATCTTATCTGGATTTAACACATGCTAATAGACCAACTTTCTCACTGTCCAGGGTCTAGTCCCCACCTCCACAGATGAGTGGAGACAATCAACCCTTAGTTCTCTGAGTTAAGCTGATTTTACTCAGCATGATCTCTTCTATAGCCATCCATTTACCTCCAAAGGCTGCAAAATCATTGTTTCTAATTGCTGTGTAATATTCCATGGTATAAATGTACCACAGTTATTGGATCTATTCATCCAGTGAGGGACATCTGGGTTGTTTCCATAGCCTAATAATAGTAAATTGTGCTGCTGTGAACATAGATATTGCTGTGTCACTATAGTGTACTGATTCTAAATCCCCTGGAAAGATACCCAGGAGTGGAATAGCAGGGTCATACAGTGGACTCATCCCTAGTTTTTTGAGGATTCTCCACACTGCTTTCCTGAGGGGTTGTACCAGTCTGCAGCTCCACCAACAGTGTGTTAGCGTGCCTATCTCTCCACAGCCCCTCCAGCATCTATTGTTGTTTATTTTCTTCATCTTTGCCATTCTGACTGGTGTAAGGTGATATCTTAATGTGGTTTTCATTTGCATTTCTCTTGTTACTAGAGGTTTAGAGCACTTTCTCATGTATTCATTGGCTTGATCAAAGTCCTCTGGTGAGAAGTTTCTATTTAGGTCTTTGGCCCATTTATCAATTGGGCTGTTAGTGTTTTTGTAGTTGAGATTTTTGAGGATTTTGTAGATTCTGGATATGAGACCCTTGTCAGAGGAATCATAGTCCATGATTCTCTCCATTTCCGTAGGAAACCTCTTGACTCTTTTGATTGTTTCCTTGGCAGTACAAAAGCTTTTTAGCTTTATGGCATCCCATTCAC